>JABCKD010000701.1:0-21569 GCA_013186415.1 Fusarium sp. NRRL 66088 | reverse complement strand
CCTCACACCCATCTCGGTACTCGCCGTTGGGCAGCCAGATATAAAGGGAACCTGACGTCTTTCTTTTTCATGGTGTATTTCTCTTCAGTAGCTTTTTCTTTTACTCCTTATTGTGGTCGCATAATTAACAGGGTCTTGCCTGTCATATTGGGCGAGCCAGTGTCATGACGATCCGACCCACCACAACAGAGACAACGCATCAAACGCCTTGACCTTTTTAAAGGAAAAGCAAGAAAACGATCAGTTTCAAGTGCCGATTGCGCGGCTATATTTACTGGCAATTAATTGAGTGTTGATTGCAATATAATCTCGACAACCCTTCTGTTGTCTCACAACTTTTCTCTCGACATTTACATACTTTTACTCTCACAATCTTCACCTCGACACTTACACTTACACCAACACCAAAATGTATCGCGAGAATCGCCCTGGTCGTCTCTCCCTCCCCGCCATGTGGAGTCCCCCAGAGGACGCCATGCCCAAGCACCACCACCATCAACGCGAAGACCGTCCAGCAACGATGGATCGGGCTCGTCAGGCGAGCACATGCTCTGAGCGCAGCTGCGAGGGCATGACAGCCGACGAGACGCGCGATCTGTGGAGGTGCATGCTTGAGCTGCAGCTTCGATACGGCTGCTATAATTCTACGAGGATAGATATGGCTCTTGATGCTGGTGATGAAGGGCTTGATCTTATGCGTGAGTATCTCTCATCAATTGGGAATGACTGTGAGTGAGTGCTGACTATTGTAGCCAATCGCTTCATCATCGATACCCTCAATGAATCTGTCATTGACCTCCCTGACGAAGGTCGCGAGATGCTCAACCGCTACCTATGCCCATCATCCTGCGCGACAAAGCAAAAGTGGAAGTTTTGGAAGAAGGAATAATTCAAGATTGTCAAAGTGGAGTTTTCATAAGATGGGGAAAATTGTTTTAACGGCGCATTGAGCATTGGGCACATTTTAGAGGGCATCATCATCTCGCAAGTTGAAACAAAGCCGGAGTTGGGAATTATTTTTTTTTTCTTTTCATTTGTTCCGATACCCTGACAGAATGGATCATAGCCTTCATTTCTTCGTTACAGCTTGGTTTGCATAAACTCACTTCCCCCGTATCCCATGTGTCTCGCCTGAATCTTCATGCTCTCCAACACCCTACCCTTGACACCCTCATCCTCGATATCCATGCCCGTGAATCCCCCATACGTAGCTCGAAACTCGTACTTTTTCAGTATCCCCCACATGCGAGCCATCTCATCTAGATTTAGGGGTATGAAATTGGGGATACTGTACAGAAACGAAAACGAATTCAGTCCCGGCGGCTTGGGTCGTGAACTTCCCGTGGCGTCCACCTCCCAGCCTCCAACGCCCGAGGCGGTCGTCATGAGCGTATCGGCGATGAGCAACCGTCCGTCAAACAACAAAACCATGGATCCGGGGAAGTGTCCCCCGAGCTTGATGGCTTTCACCCCGCTCACAACCTCCGTCTCGGTCGAGGCCAGCGGGATCTGGTGCGTCGACGCCATAGTGACCCACCGGGCGTCTTCGGCCGACAGGTACACGGGGCACCCGAATGCCCTCGCCCACTGGATGTGCGTGCTGTAAAAGTGAGGGTGGCTTATCACAATCGCCCGCAAGCCCCCAAGGGCCTGGATCTTGGAGATTGTCTCCTCGTCGAGGAGGGAGATGCAGTCCCACAGTATATTGCCTTGTGGCGTTTTAATGAGGATGGCGCGCTGTCCGATGGCGAGCTTTGGCGTCGAGGATATGAATGTGAGTCTAGAGTCTGCGGGGCAAGGCGTGAATTCGTTCCTGTGAGACTTTCCCAGCTCTGCCAGAGTCGAGAACGATTGACCAGACGGAGGGACGAATTGCCGTGGATCATCGCAGATGTGACACGTCTTGACCTGGGAGCGATCCGCCGTGGGGAACTGCGTGCCGCACGTCACGCAGACGAGCCAAGTCGCCGCGGTGACGGGGTCGTAGGGCTCTGGGGTGAAGCTGTTCATTGTTGAGTGATCTACAGAGCGAAAAAAAAAGGCCGGGATGCCGTGTCGAGTATGTGCCGAATTCAGGGCTGTAGTGGTTGTTATATCGGTTTGCCTCGTTTCTCGTATCCCACTTTCTCCCCCACTCTCGAAGCTAATACGTGTTTCTATACAAAGGGCGTAATTGAAGCCTGGAATATCTCAAGCCGAGGTCGGATACAACACACATGCTGTTATTTGGAATAATTATCACGACGCTCAACACCAAAAAGAAATTGTTGTTTGTAAGCTATTCAATTACTCAGCGACCGGAAATGCTCGATTCTTCACTGACGTCACACGAAACATTCTTCACACCCACTCTCGGCTCATGTGTAGATCTTGGGATAATCCTTGCCTTGCTCGGGATGGATCAATTGAGTCATAATACATAAATTATTAAACACCAAGAATTCATCATCACCAGGATGCACCCAGCTCATTTGAGTCATATATATCAAAAACACAAGGAATCCATCGCTAATAGCTCATCACTACCTGAGCCAACCAATCTACATGCTAAATCGCCTCAGCTACATCCATCAACGAAACAGACTGACAAGACTCACCAAGCCTCCCACATCTGCTGTCCTATGGAAATCAGCCGGTTAAACAGCTGATCTCTCATAACAACCGCTGTAAGATGTAGCTCCCTCCCATCTTTAGTCTTTACCATCAACCCATCCACAATCTCACTCCCCATAGCCCATCCAACAATAATCTTGCTCTTCCACCCAAGTCCTCCCATCTTCTTCAATTCTGCAATCTCCCCGATCGTGACTGTCCACGCAGGCTTCACATCTCCAATATCCGACGTCCAGCTAACAGCAGGTGTCGTAGCCGTGGCAGTAATGTAAGCATGTCCCTTCTTACCCTTGTACCGTGCCGGGAACCGGATCGGCCCCGTAGCCGGGTTCGGCTGCTCTTGACCCTTGACCACGCCGAGCCGGTTCTTGGCGTGTCGGGCTCCGACCTTGGCTTTTGCCTTGTCGGCTGCGAGGGCCGTCTGCACGCCACCCTTTGTCGTGCCGCGGATAAAGTTCATGATTCGGTGTGATTTCTTGTGCTTGGTCTTTTCTTCTTCTTGTTCGTGCTCGTCTTCATGAATTATTTCCGGATCGGGTTGCACCGCTTCCGCGATTTCGCCCTGTGAGACTCCTTCTGATGGTGTTAGTCATGGTAAAATCGTGAAAAAGTTGTAGATACACACCTAAATGATCCAGACCCTCACCGGCGGTTTCGTGAGGTTCACAAGGGGGAGGAACATCGGATGTCGGGGGTGGAGGCAGAGGTGCCTTGTTCTTCTCTCCAATCCGCAAAAGAGTAATAGCAAGCTGAGCATTCGTCGGCACGCCCCTAAGGATAGTGTTTCGTAGCTCGACATACTTCTCCCACCGGGGATACGTCCTGTTGACAAAGTTCAAAGCCGGAGTGATGATAGGATCGCCAAAGAAGCCAAACCCGGCGGCGAATCCTGCACCCTTCATGAGCATGTATGGAGAAGTGAACCATGATCCGAGGAGAAGAGGGAAGAGAGCTCCCACTAGGATGACCTTGGGTCTGTGGCGATGGAAAGGAGCGGCTGGGCTGAGAGCGTTTCCGAATCTTTCCCAGGTATCGACAACGTCGGCCATCAGATGCATGGTTGGACGAGCCTTGGCCCACACGGCGTCCGACACTGGCTTCTTAGCCCTGTTGTGCTCAATTCCAGTATGGTTCCCTCCCGTCTTTTGCTTCGCATCGGTAACATCCTCTGTAAGCTGAGTAGGATCCGGCGCAGCGCCATCCTCATCGGGATCCGTCTGAGGATGCTTTCCAGCAGCGGTGCTCACAACAATCTGAAAATCTCAGTCAGTTGCCTCCTTCCAGAGCGCGGCGTCACTCTTACACCTGAACATACCGTAGACAAACTCGTGACAAAACTGTGAGCCTCCTGCTCGACCGCCTCTCCCTTGTGCTTCTCTGGCGCTCCAGTAACTGAATCATCTGAAGCAAGAACACCAGCCGCTGGCGTTTGAACACCTCCGGTCTTGGGGTCGATGAGAGAAGGAGGAGCTCCGGGGAAGCAAATCTCTCGTGCTCGTGTAGAGACGATGAGAGTCATGAGAAAGACAATGATGGTCGGTCCAAGAAGATCGAGGAGCCACGCCAGAGAGTACACAGCCAAGAAAGCAGACGTCCTCTGATACTCCTTCCAAGACCGGAGTCTCACGATATGCTTCCAAAAAGAAAACAGCTGCACAAAGACAGACATGTACAACCTCTCAATCTGCGCCCTCAACTTTTCAGGAGAAAACTCTTCATCATCCGCAATATTCATATCCAGCTCCCCCAAAGGAGGCTCCTCAATACTCCTCACATAAAAGACCTGCTTGTCAAACCGTCTAATCAGAGTCCAGAGGTCGTCGTTCTTGAGCCCCCCGACGAGGGGTTGAGGCACACGGTGGACCTCGTCGTTCCATCCTAGGTTCTTTACTTCGATATCGCCGTGATCGATCTGGCTCGCGCCTTTTTCTTCGAAATTTTTGCTCTCTTCTGCGAGGGCGTGGCTTGTTGTTGGTGCTTCTTCTTGATGAGCTTCGATCATCTCTGGTTCGCTTCCTGCGCCGGCTGTCGAGGGCCGACGCGTGGGTTCATCGTTTGCCGGTACGTCCATGTTTAGTGACTGAACATGTGAGAAAGAAAGAAAGAGTCCCCTTGAGAGTATTCATCATTTTATCAAGGTCCTTTTCAAACCTGGAATCCATACGTTCCAAGCGCCCCGCCGCCTACGTCAACCGCCATCGTGATCGTGCACAATCCGGCGGCCAGTCGTGACGTCATGGGGATATCAGCTGAAAAACGATTCGACTTTGATGTCTTGAAAGACCTGAAAACCGGCATGGATAGCGCATCATCCAAGAACTATTCTTAGAGGGCCGTTTCACTAGTGATCAAGTTATTGTTGTGCCTGTTGCCTCATGTGGGCCCAAGCCACCGGGTAATAAAACCTTCAAACGCAGTGTGCGTTACCTTTCAGGTTTCTACTTCAAGCCTTTTCAATAGCATACATGTGATTTAATTCATTGCATTAAATACTAAACGAAAAGTCAAAGCCCAGAGACTCCAACGTCAAGTAGTCAGATGGAAGTTGGTCAAAGGCTGTCAGTTCAAACTCATCAATGTTAAAGTAGGTGGGATGCTGGGTACCATGGTCAGATGCTAGCTGCAACTCGGGACTGACCCAAGTGCCTTCGCCGTCCAGTCTCAGAGGAACCTCTTGCTGGCTATCACTCTGCCGATGCTGGCTGGCTGGTTCCATGGGCTCTCGCGACTCTGGCCAATCCTGCGCCTCGTCCTGGTTTTCTATCGACGGGGAGCCGACGCGCAGGGCCTGGGTCATGGTCTGCCAATACCGTCTAGGAGGGGTCCAAGAGTCGGATAGCTCTTCCAACGTCTTCATGGCTGTGTTGAGCCCTTTTCGGGCGCCCTGACTAGTCTCTGCATGCGAGTCCTCGCCGTGAATCGTCACGAGAATAGCCATCAGCGTGCAGTGCGTAGCTGTCAGGGGACTCTGCCGAAAGCTCCCAAACGTCTCGCGGTATCTTTTAGTGATGAGGTATACCTCCCTGGCCGCCTCCCGGCACAAGGCCGATGCTCTCCTTCGGATTTCGGAGGCGACTGCGTTGTGAAGTTCTGAAGCAGAGTCGGATTCACCGAATCGCTTGTTGGTGATGAATGGCTTGCAGAGAAGGATGATGGATGTGTGATAAACTATGTGCAAGATGTGGACATGTCAAAGAAGGAGTACTTTTCGACATCGAGCGCTGTCTTAGTAGGCGCGTAGCTAAGAGGCCTCAGGGAAATATATAAGACATATCAATCAGGATTCTATCAACACATCATCTAAGTTCAGTAATAATAAAGCATAAAATATTATCATAATTAATACCTTTTAGGTAAATCATAATTATAAAGTATAGAAAGGCCTTTAAGACTAGTCAGGACCGAACTTGGTGTCCTTGGTGTTTCTAGTGCTACGAACTCCTCCAAGCGGATCGCCATACCGTAATGTAACCAGCCAGAGGCATCGGACCCGATGGCCTAAAAAAAAGAAATAGAATCGGCCAGGCGTCTTGGTAGTAGAAAGGGGGCAGAGTGCTTACCACGTACATGATAGCCATTATGGTAAGTGACTGTATCGTTGTGATGCTTGGCCATTTGAGATCGACATGAAGCAGAGCCTCTGCCTGTTGAAGGAAACCCAACCCGGCCGTGTTGACATCTCGGGTGTCGGTCCTGACCTGCTCCAGAGAAGTGTATCTAGATGCTATCGCAAGCATGCTATAGAGGAGTAAACGACTAAAGTATGGGCCACCATCACGTCTACTCTCCAAGAACAGTTTCCTATCGACTACTTGGAACCAGGGCTGCTCCCATTCAAAGTATATTTCGATAAGATGATCGACAAGATGTGTTGGTAACTCGGGCACTTCTTCTCTACTTGGCGAAGAGCTGGAGGTGACAAAGTCCCGCCTGACTGGATCTTGAGGCACGGCATCACAACTATTTGTCCCACCTGCACCAAGTGACTCGTGCGGGGAGGTGCTTGCAGCCAGCCGAGACTGAAGCTCCGGGCGTCCACTCGTGAAGCCAAAGAAGCCTGGTTGGTCACCAACACTGCCCCGTGAGGTGTCTTGACCTAGGACGCCAGCACTCGCGGTTCTCAAGGAAGAAGGAGCCGTCACAGCAGTCTCAATACTACCCTGGAGGTCTTGAGATGTCAGTGAGCCACCATAAACGTCAATGCTAATGTCAAGGGCTCGAGCGTCTGCTCGAGCAGGTTGACTCTATTCTGAAGAAGTTGCAGATGCGACTTTGGGGCGGAACCCCTATTGTCAGCCTCGGTGGAGAAGACGCACGTCAGGCGACGATCTAGACATCTAGAGCAACACGGTTTCTGTCTATCATACTGGTTGCTATGTAATTAGCGATGGAAATACAGGCGTATGCTAGGCGGGCTGGCTGGCTTACTTTGGCTCGCCGACGACGACATTCTCGACAGGCACGGTTTACGTACTTGGTCCGGCTTCGGACAGCGTTGCCCCTGTCTCTCCGAGCGGAATCCGTGGCAGACTGGGCTGATTCGCTCATGACTGGTGAAGACACTCGATGTGTAAGTGATACTGGCCAGGATGGTCAGGGCAAGTGGGTGGGGGATGCCACATGTAGAAGACTGATGGATTACGAGATGGAGCCTACCTATCTATCCAAGTTCGTACCAATGGAGATAAAATTTGAGGATGTTTGACTATCTAGAATTAATGGTGCTTGGGATAGCTTATCTCGTCTCGCTGTTAGTCCTTAGCTGACTATAGCTTGCTATCCTCCCACCTGGGCCTTCGTTTCTCGACAAAGCTTGACAAGCCTTCCTTCATATTGCTTGCTCCGTCCATCTTCTTGTAGAGATCATTGCCAAGCTCTTCAGTTGCTTGAACCGGTCCCATGTTCTCCCAGCCGAGACGCAGGCCCTCACGGCTAACAATGACCGAGTCAGGACTGTTGTTGGCCACCTCCTCGGCGAGGTTCAAGGCCTCGGTCAAAAGCTCCGTGTCTTTCACCACAAAGTTGACTATCCCCCATTCCTTCGGCTCTTGAGCCCCGTAGGTACGTCCCAGTAGAGCCATCTCCGAGGCACGCTGCTTGCCCAGGGTACGCATGAGCCTGGGTAAGATGCCCGCCAGAGCAACAACCCCTCGATTGACTTCAGGCAAGCTGAATCTTGCTGCTCCCTCGGCAGCAACTACTAAGTCGCAGTTGGCCACTATGTCCATGCCACCACCGGCACAGATGCCATTGACGGCCGCAATCACGGGCTTCTTCCCGACCCTGTTGGAGATGCCTCCAAATCCCGCAGTTTCCCACCGTGGAGGAGTGGCAGCACCTGGCTCCGCGGCTCGATCGTTCCAATCCTTCAAATCAGCCCCGGCGCAAAAGGCCCTTCCAGTGCCTGTCAGGACAGCGCAGCGTAGCGATGGCTCTTGGTCGTACCACTTGAATACTCTGTCTAATTCTTAGTGCTGCCAATGGGGTATGGCATTGAGCTTGGAGGGTCGATTGAGGGTTACGAGTACCATGTTTGGCTTGGGAAAGGAGATTATGAGGTCGTGGACCTGAGGGACGTTGGGTATACCAGATAGATGCAAGTACCATTTCAGCTATTTTCTGGCTCAGATATCCCAGCAAGGACCAGGCTTCAACTATATTAGGGAAAACACAATATTAACACGCTATAACGCCATATCCCCAATGATAACACGGTGGGGTACCATCTCAACATTGCCGTACATACTATCTCATTCATTTATGTCAGAGACAACCGCCAGAGTCGGCATTTATAGCAACCACAATCTTCCCCCTTGTTTGGCAGTCCACCATGTCCTACATTTGACTTGGAACATCATCAAGGGCTACCAATGTGACATCTGGTCGAATCTGGCTGGATCTGATATATTCCATCACCTGCAAAGCCTCCTGACTTCCCCCCATTAGGTTTCCTGACACTTTGGGATTGCGTTCTATGAGATTCTTGACGGGTATAGAGAGATGGGTATCGCCACCAGGGGCCCTTTTATGTTTGATTAGCCACATGTGAAGCACTAAAGGAAAGGGAGGCACAGAGAGAGGATTGGAGAGGGGAAAACGATAGCCTCCTGCTGGCTACTCACCCTACGCAAACGACCCGCCCACCATCGCATACATAGTCATGTACGTTCCTAAAGGCCTCAGGTGTACTACCACAGATGATGACGCTGTCGGCACCCCGTAGTAGTCCGCGGCAGCGCCTCAGCTTCCGGCAAGCTTCGATTATAGCATTGGCGTGCTCGACTCTGCTTTCGACGTCTGCTGTGAGAGGCGCCGGGAGGAAGACATCGCCGAACTGCTCAGAGTTGGGAGGTAATTGATTGATCTTGTGAGAAAGGTCAATTCCAATCACCTTGGCATGACGAACTTATTTGGCCATCATCCCAACTATGTTACCAATACCACCAGCCACGCCGACGACAACAATCACATGCTCGGGACCAACTTCGGCACCCTTTAATGCCATCAGGGCAGTGGAACCGGAGCATAGGGTGGCGGTGTAATACGGAAGCATTGAGAGGTTAGAAATTGCCTCTGGCAAAGGCACAAGGCACGACGTCGGGACCGTGGCGTACTCCTTGAAGGTGCCGGATACTTGTTTCGGCGCGTTCAACTGAAAGGGGCATGAGGTAAGGAGTCCACGGAGGCAGTATGTGCAGGACTGGCATGTGCTCCCGAGATATAGGATGCCGACCATGGTGCAGCTACAGAATGTTAGTTGAGTCTTTGAAGAGTGTCTGAGGGCACTGACGCGACTAGGATGTGAAACACCGCCCTTCGACCGATCATGTCGTTCATGTATCCAGCGCCCCATGGCACCACACATGGCGCTGACATACTGTACAACGCTCCAGACGAGCTGATCATCAGCCGGAAGCGTCCAGCTATCCGTCTCAGCATCGTAGTCGCCAAACTTCTTGACAAATTCGACGTTGGCGATGATGGATCCTATGAGCGCAGGCAATTTGATTCAAAAGCTCCTTGGATTCATCCCAATAATGACCATTCACTTTGTTGTAGGCCGTCATCATACACCAAGGATCAGCGTCTCGTACAACCATCTGAAACGGGAGCAGATAGACTTCTCGAAGGGATCGGGGGTCGACCTACACGTTTACCTTGAACCTTTTGGTCTCTTGATCATTTGCTGGTTGATGGAACACACAAAATCAGCCTCGAACGGTCGGAGATAAGTGTGAGAGCCTACCAACAAAGTGCTTGGGCGTAGCACCGACGCCCTTCGATTGCAAGCCCTGAACTTGCGCCGCAGCGAGCTTACCTCTTCTACTAAGAGCTCCCCGACCTCTCGAAGGAGATCAACATCCCAAGTAGCACCCAGCGACACGCCGCTGGGGAGGAAAGCGGCGGGGACACCCTCCCCAAAGACTTCTCCCCTTGCACCCGAAGGTCCATCCGACACCTGCGATGAATGGTCTTAGCACTTGTGTGATTTATACATGGTGGTGGTGGTGGTGAAAATACCTTTAGAGACGGTATACCGAGACGAGGAACTGCAGCAGTTCTCCATTGTGAAGCCCCAGAGAGGAGTGAAAGCTTCTCATCTAAAGTCAGCTGGTCAAGGAGCCGATGCATATTCACGCCTTGCGACATGGCTATTGAGGATAGAGGTCAAGGAAGCGTGAAGTCGTGATTCAAGCCACATAAAAAGGCGTAATGAATTATTAAAAAGGAACATGACCTTCTTTGATATACAAAGGCATCACAGTAGAGCATCTATCTACTTTGTGCTTATCTTGCTCGCCTCCAATGACTAATGTGAGAGTATGCGGAATTTGAATTCCTCTGGTCGTAGATCCTTCGGGGCTGCGTCCGGGAGGGTGGGGCCGTTCGCCGATTGATCGGGCCACAGGATTCGGAGGTATGACATTTGGGCTTTAAGACGTGGCCGCGATGGCTATTCAGGTGATAGCTTTCTTTCTTCACCCACTTGGACGGTCTTGTACGGTCGGTCTTTTCGTACGTTGCATTATCTTTCTCACTGTTCACTCAGGCCGGACCAGACCTGTCGCCTAAGATATCCAAAGTGGCGAGGAGCGACATCAACAGCAAACCCCATGTGTCACATCAAGACGTTCCGAATTAAAACTGATACTCTGACATGTGCATGCGTAGTTACACCAAGCCTACCGAGTTAGATAAGTCAATGTCTTAGCACGAACCCAGCTGCCACGGCCTGTCAAATTCCACTTGATTCAGAATGAACACTCATCAAGGCCCAAGTCAAATGAGACAAGGGGTCAGCTGGCGCTTTTATGACTTCTAAGGTTATATCCCGGCTCCTTATCCGATTGCTATATAACACAGTTGTTATATAGTCAAGCTAGGGGAGGCACTCTCATCAAACACTCGCGCCTGAGCATGTGTTTGTGCCCAAGCTGTCAATACGCATGAGGACTTACACCTCTTCGATATGTAGCTTTCCATGTCTAATTGGTTGAAGCCTTCCGTCAGTTATGCCCTGTTGTTTCATCAAGGTCCCGCTCCCACTCATGACAGAGGCTCACATTTATGACACAGTAACGCCGAGACATGATGAAACTGACCGCAGATCACTTCACCTAATATCTTGGGCATCAACAGAGCGACATATCTCTATTTAACCCGCTGAGAGTAGCATCGCTAGAGAGGTTCTGGTTCATGCTGTTGTGAACACCAGGTTTCACATCACGGACTCTATAACACAAACACTCTTATAGAATGTACGACAACACGATGATTCACAAGCCACTGATAAAATACTACGATCTAACTAGCAAACAGAATTATTCAACGAGAGAATATCCCACAATAACACAACAACACGTCCGAACCGACCTTGATCAATAGTTCTCGAAACATTTGCCGACACATTTGAGCTACCCTAGACTCATACATCACACATCATCGCGAACAACCTCACTTCAGTTTGATCCCCCCATCAACTCATCAACAATTACTAATAGCAAGGAACAGATTAATAAGATCTAGTCATACAAACCATCCTCGGTACATACCCCAGACGCGCAATCACCTCCATCCCAAAGCAAGCCAAGAACCAAAGCCACCACCTACACGCAACAAGGTTGTATTCACAACTACCTACATACATCGACGCATAGTCTCACATACGATATACAAACGACTATAACGCCATCAAGGTCAGAAACTCCCTCATTCAATCGAAACACCATGAGCAAAGCCTCACCGCTCTCACCGCATGCCACAAAATGCAAACCGCCCATATCTTGCACGAACAACACAGGAATTGAGGCATATAGACACGTCGTAGTTCATTCACTCATACAAAAAAGTATCCCTGACGCGGTCGTGGCGCGACTTTTTTTGGAATGAAGTATTCCCTCGCCACATTTGTTGTCGTCGCGGCATTTCTGCACATCCAGTTCATCAAGGATGCCTCAGCTGACCCCAAGAGGAGAAAAGATACAAGGCCAGAGAGAGAGGGGAAGAAGAACCGCTGGGCGGTTCGTCGCAACACTTCAACCAGGCGCTTCCACGTACGCAGCGTGCCATTCATTTTGTATTCGCCTCATGCAAGGCCTTGCCATTTTGACGCCCGAAGCAGACGCAGGGAAAATTGGCTCGCATCGCAGGTACACCGGTGAGGCCCTGCTGAAGTGACTATGGCCTCAAGTCGCAATCCTTTGGGTCACGGGGTCGCCTCACATCATCTCCCCCGGACGTAATGGCATATCGTGGCCGTCTCTCAGCACTCGACTCCCCCCACGCTCAAATCTCCAACTCTGAAAAGTGATCAAATCAATAGAGACTCTCCAATCTTCAGCCCGTCCCGTCCCCCAGAGAGCTTTCTCATGTGCAGCAACCTTGGGCGTCAGGCTTCTGACGAATGAGAGCTCGCCACACAGCGCAGGCCACACTAGCCGGGGGCCCTCTATGGACGTGGATAGCTTCCGCCAGAGCAAGTCCCTCTCATGACTAACAAGGGAGAAGATAGGAGACGAAAAAGCAAGGGATTTGATTGACTGCGCAGCGGTGAACAGGACGAACTCGCAGGGGGCACTTGCTCGTCTGTTCTCAGGGTCATTTCCATCCTCTGAGAAGCACAGCACAGGGATCTCCTGTGAGGCCGACGCAGGAGTCAGGAACCTTGAGCCAAGCCGACAGTTTGAATCGCTATGGCTGTGAGACTTTGCTGCCGCCCCAGAGTCCTCAGCTTCCCCGGCTGGCCCACAGAGACAACATGTGCATCTGTATGCCTTGTACCCAGCACAGGATGCACCTACGGCGCAGAAGGTAGGGTCCGGCCTGTAAAGTACCTTACCGCGAAATGATTTGTTTCATCCTGATGATCAAACATACCATTAGGAGAGATCGATATGACCACTCGGCCGATGAATAAACGACATATCGAGATAATTGCACCAGCTTCACCAAACATCACAACAGCTCTCTAGCGAGACTGGTGATGGCTGGACTGGGCTGGGCAATCAAGTACCGAATCAATTGACCCTCAGTGGAGTATGAGAAAACAGCCTCCAAAAGGGCCCAGAGTCAACTCGGGGCTATTGTCTGTCGTCTCTGGCCGGCCTCGGTTCCGCAACCAAGCCCTGTTCTAGCCCCAGGACCAATGCAACCACTCAACTGCTTCGGGTGCCTGAGCCAGCCATTGAGGCCCGGTGCCTGACAAAGACAGAACTCCAAGACCCGATGGTCGGCGTTCAAAAAAAAAACAGTCATACTCGATGGAACCTGGTGGAGTTGGCGCTTGCATTGTAACTCGACTCGATTACCAATGCTCATTCATCCTTGAAGCCGAGGAACAAGTCGGCATCCATCTGACTGCCACGAAAAGATTCCTGCTCGGGTAGGCATCTACGGAGCAGAGACATGTGCATTGCACCGCACCGCACCGCACTGCAGCACATGCCATGTCCATGTCCATGTACTGAGCAGAGCTTTTGCAGAGGCCACCAGCTTCAGCCCATCTCAACTCAGCCCCAAAAGCGGCTGTGTGGCACAGTGACCAGCAAACCCTGGCTCGCGATCGTCAGGAACACCACACCAAGCTTTCGCCCTTCTTCTGTTAGACCTCTTTTGGACAGACGGGGACAGACAGTGGACCAATGGTTAGGGCAATTAGCAAGGAAAACTTACTGGCATGTGCAAGTAAGTCCAATTGACCTTGACCGTGTGGATTCCCATGTTGGGAACTTTGGGTGCGGGTTGAGACATCATCAACTCGCGACAAAGGATGCGCGTCCTTGAGGGTTCGGCTGAGAACTGTTCGTCCGGTTGCCACCATCGAACGAACTCTCACGAGAGCAATATAAAAGCAATATGGAAATACCCGTCTCACAGCCGTTGTCGAGGCTGATCAATTTCTCACGAGAGCTGCAGCTTGAGACAAGGAGCTCCCTTCCTGGAGCGCCCAGATCAGACGATTCCCCCCTCTTCCTCTTCCCCACGATGGAATCGCAGATTCCCGGCATATCATGGCGATTTCTCCGCTGATCCAGCGCGCATCTCGCGGAGAGACTCGGAGCACTTTCGGGCAGCGAAAAGCGAGTCTCAAGACGTCGCGGCGTATTACTGTAGGTAGACTGCAGAGAAGGCTGCCCAGACCCAGACCAAGCCCAAGCCCAAGCCCAGCATCAGGATCCAGACTTCCCAGAGGATCACCGGAAAATTCTGATCGAATTTTTCGTCAGCCTGGTGGAGATGCAAAGTGGGAATTGTTGGTCAACGCTCTTGGCTCTTGGTCAGCACCACGCCCTGCTTCCAGTCTCAGTCTGAACTTGAGACCTCCAGCCTCCCATTTCTTGATCCAATCATTGTAGAGTCAAATGCAAGCTATACCAAGCCAAGCTGCTAAAGGTCTGCAGATGAGAACTTATCCATCGAGTTCCATATCTGAGAAGCCGGACCCTTAATGAGCTTCAATGGCTGGCTGAACAGTGTAAACTGTCAAAGCGCAATGCAACGCAACTGTGGCTCCCTCAACTCTTCGGGGAACATGTTCCAGCCTTCCGATATCAATTGTGACGTGCCTCTGACGAGCTGGATCAAGTGAACCGATTTGGTAAAATCTGAAAGATTTTCAGGGCTCCAACGGTTCTCCCAGTCTCGATTGGCTCTGGTCTGCAAACGGCTTGACTAAAACGTCAACCTGTTGTCAACATTTTCATGAGGCTCATGCACCTCTCCCAGCAGTTTGGAGGCTCTAAACGGCATTTCTCCCTTTAAGCTTCCGAGTGTGCCCTCCCTGGGTGACATCGTGGGCTCCAGCCCTCTGACGAACTCGAGGGCGATGTAACCATACTGGAGATTGGAGAGCCATTGCCCAATCGTCATGCGGAGCCGCCCCTATCGCCACCAGGAACAGATTTCTGGGCGAGATCTCGGAGGCTTGGGACCCGAAGCTTTGGTTTGTGTGGCAGTCTTGAGAAACGGTTGCATCGTCAACGTTTTGGAAGACGGCCCCAATGAGTTGATGACCATGGATTGTTGAGCTATCTGCATCTTGACCATCCTTCTCTGGGTTGGTGTCATTGTCTCAATGGCAAAGAATGACTGCCGAGACAAGACCCTTCATGGTAGAATGCTTGCTGACATTCAATGTATGAGATTGCGGCCGCAGCCGTTGGACCTGCATTGGAACATCTGCGGCTGCCGGCCCGCGTCTCGCTCCCGACATTGGCTCAGTCCAGTCATCAAGCTCCAATAGTCGCCCTTTTGGCCGAACCTTGTCGTAAGCGACAGAGAAGATTGAGTAGGTATAATGGTCCAGATATGACCGATTTGGGATTCTGAGCCGTCATTTCTCTCACAGTCTCGTCATCATGGCGAGCTCTGAAGACACCGGGAGCTTGACAATTATCCCCGATATAGAGGATGCAGCTCATAAGGGCTGAATAAGCTCATGTGGTTGCAACAACGCTGGATACGACACAGTATGCCGCGTGCTGAGCCTACCATTGCGGCCCGGCCCAATTCTGAGTCGAAAACGAGTTGAATCACGTCTACAAACGGGCATCTGGCTTCAGACAGATTGAGCACCGCTTACTCCGGCGGCCATCCTGAGCCATGACGCTTTGACCGAGCCCGTAGCCGCAGTTTCCTGATGATAATTCCAATTTTGGTAGGTCCAGCATGTTGCGACAATGATGACGGCATCTGATGAGAGCGGCATTGATGAAAAGTGGTTCCTCTTGCACTCCTGAGAGCCGTTTGAACTCCCATCAAGCTTGTTTCCTTGTTTGTAGATGGATCGTCATCATGGTGGGAGGACCTCACCTGCAGATGACAAGGGTCCGAAATTCTTTTTGCCTTGCGACCGAGGCAACAATTCCTTCTTGCCCAGGCATCAAATGTTGCGGGTCAACAGCGAGGCGGGCTGGTCTAGCAAAGATGGTAGGGATCTGCAAGGGGCCTAGGTGGGAATAACCAGCCAATCGCGCACAGAGGACGGAGACTTCGGACAAAGGTGAAGAGGAGAAGGCAGAAGAAAGGTTGACGCAGCTTTGTTCCCAAGAGGAAGAAACCGCTCGCTCCCATTAACTTCATAGCGCCGGATTGTCAATGGCTGAAGGGGGGTCGGGTAAGGGTTCCTGTGGGTTTAACTTTGTTGAAGCTTTCATTGAATGCTGCTGCAATGCTGTCTGTATTGCCGACCATGGGGAAAAAACACGAGGTTGGCAATGTCTCGGCAGCTATTGTCAGAGACACACGTCGTCATCAAAAGGAACAGAGGGAGCGCCTATGTTGCAGAAGGGTGCAAGGCGAAGCTTCCCCCATTGTCCAATAGCCTCCCTACATGCAGCCCCTAGAGGGCCTCGGAAATTCCAGCGATGACACAACGCCACGGAAGAACAATGGAAGACGAGATTGAACCCCGAGACCGGAACCAAAGAACATAATCACACGACTCGAAGGCTTCTTCACCTAGTCTCGGACCGTTTCACCCTCTCCTCGCCCAAGAGTGACCTTCATGAGCGTTGTCTGCCACATGGTGCTCATGTGCGTGACAGCTTGACGACTCGTGAAGTGCAAACTCAAAACTGCCTTCTAAGATTGTGCAAGTTGTCCGACTGTCAACCGGATTCAAGACGGAGGAGTGGTAGTGCCGGTCGGCCAATTGTCCCTCAAAGAGAGTTTGTTGATTCCAGCGCCAGTCCGGATCAGTAAGGTGTAGCCGTCGTCCTCAATGGCGCTTCATCATGTCGTAATTCGCTATCAATACCAGGTGATGCAGGCCATCATGGTTGGCAGGTCCAAGAGTCTTGGACGCCGTCGTGTGTCAAAGCGACTTCTCCAGACCCATGTACAATTATCCATGTTTATGAAAGTTGTGCCAGATGAAGGCAGCCGGAAACATGTGCGACCTACCACACACAGCTAGATCCAACCGACTGCAACGACAACGACAACCGAATGCAAGCGTGAGAGCGGAACGGTTGCCAACTTCCGCGGGCACCGACTGGGAGGGAGAGAACATTCGTCGCCGCCTTCTCGACAGTGTCGGCCCAGGTACCGTGGTCAAGCTAATGCGGCAGGGCCTTCAACCTCCGAGACCAGGGCCATCGTGGCCGCTGGGGGATGGCTACCGCGCGACGAGGAGGGTCCTTTGGTGGTAGGTACATGCTTTTCGGTTGTGGAAGCGGTCTCGAGACGTGGGCTAGAATGGCAAGTCGGTGTCTTCCGTCAATGAGTCTCGCGATGAGCAAAATCCGGTAATCTTGCTTATGGGGTTGGTGGTCGAGGGAGGCAGCATGTTTGGTCATTTCTCCGAAGACTCTCCCCAACATGTTCGTCGCTTGGTCTCCATCCGATCAGCACTGGATCTCGATGCTTGTCCGATGAGACGTCGACTGGGTAAGATCCTGGTAGATCGATACCAAGCAGACTGGAGACAGTAAAATGAGCAAAGGAGGGTTAAGCTTTTCATCGCTCTTGTCTCCCGGAGCGCTGGACCACGGCGGTCGCTTCCACTGCGCCGGCGCGATTTGGCGTTTTTTGGGCGTCCACGGGTCTTCTCTGCGGGCCCTTGAGCAGCCTCTCACTGCTGGGCTTCGAGGCCACACAGACCCGCCCTGTCTTTTGGTAGCCTTCCAGGTTCTTCTATGGCCCCCGGCACGACGCCTCGGCATCACTTCCCTTCCACTGGGCCACTGGGAAGGCTCGGGCTGCGGCCGCTAGACCACGATGGGTAGAGCGCCCCGTTGGCCACGAGTCTGCCCGCTCCGGGGAGCATGCGACGTGAAACTCGATGAAGCAAGACAACAGAAAGGTTGGGATGTAAAGAGCGGTGTTGAAGAACAAGAAACATGGGAGGCTCAGTTCTGGGTCTCAGGAGAAGGATCCCAGTAGCGACCCAACGCAACGGTTTCATCTCCCTGCGTATGGGGATTTGCACAGAAGTTTCCAGCCATCTCAGATCCAGTTCCAGGGGAGAGCAAGACGGTGAGTGGACGAGTGTTTGCAAGAGGGGCACGGGCGAATCAGTGAATTTTTTGCAGTCAATTGACTCTTCGCACTCCAAAGGGAAAAAGAAACAATCTCTGGTTGTGTCGGATGCTGCCGCCTTCGACAGCCAGCAGGCATCCCGTGATGACGAAGTGGATTGCGGTTTAACAGGACGGATAGAAGTGGGCTTCGCAGAAGCGACCAGAACAAAGACGAACGGGTAAACACATCAGGAGTTTGGAGAAAACAACTGCTGGATCGCAAGGACGGAGACACGGGAGACGTCCAGTTGTCATGCTGGAAAGGCTCCAGCGTCCAGGCTCACCGAGGAAGGGATCGACGTTGTTTCCTCATTCTGGCGGCAAGCCCAAGATAACGACGTAATGCTGCAGTTTTGGATGGTTTAAAATTGACAGTTCGTGTGACTGTGCCTTGGAAGAAACATGGAGTCGCTTTGGACGCTGTAAGGAGCAGGACCTGTGCCGTCAGCGGCTTCGGTCGACCGTTTCCTCTTCATCTGATTGAGTTTCATTGGTGGCGGCAAGACGGGTAAAAAGTCTGAATGTCGGAGCGGGAAAAAAAAAAAACCTTGGACGCGACGGGGAGTTGAAGTTTTCCGCTAGGCTCCATGATGTCTGCCCTGACCCCGAGAAGCACGCGCAGTCCTTCCACAATGGCACAAGCGTCCGGCGTCCAGAACCGAAGCCAAAGAAGAAAAACGGCGGCGAGGCGAAGAGAACAGTGAGAGACGGTGAGTACCGTCGCAAGTCCCCGATTCATGGATCCATGGGATTCCGGGAACAAGGATGGGCTTCGAGGCCCGTTGGAAGCGGAAACGGCGAGGGCAGAATCGAGACTGGACTCTTCCTTGGGTGCGCCGACCCGGAGAGGCGGTGCCAGATGGCCGAAGACAGGGCTACGTACCCCCTGCTGGCGCTTCCCAAGCTCCTGCACCCTTGTCGGCGCGGCTTCTGCTTGTCGGCCCAGGCTGTGGGAAGCCCTTGTTGACAGGGAGAGAGTCGCTGGAAAAGCTGGGGCTCGGCCCAATGTGGGACGACAAGTGGGAAGATGGGATGAGGAGATGGTAAGAGGTCAAGAGGATTGCATAGCATCTCTGGTGGGATCAATGACAACACAAAGCAGCAGCGGGGGGCAGCGTGATGAGAAATCGATGAAGGATGAAGGCGTCAAGAGAACAATGAGCGGGATGAGCAGGAAAAAGAAAGGAATAAGACAAAAAGAAATTTGAGCTACCGACGATCTTTGCGTCCAATGGAAATGGATCGGAGACGCTGAGGGGGAGCTTGTTGCCATGTGAAGGAAGGAGCTGCCAGAAGCCAAACTGATCTTGCCTTTTGTGGCGTCCATCCCACGGGTCAATATCAAAGATTGTCTCAGACGGTCATGATGAATTCAATCGAGCATCGAGCAACAAAGGGAGCATCATAATTGAGACCCAATGGCTCGGTAAATTGTTCACCAATGATGATGGATTCTCAATTGCCAATTCATCCCTTCCCTTCCCTTCGCAAAACGTCGCTTATGCTCGGAGTCCTCTCCATCTTCAGGGTCCTCCTCCCTCTGTTCACCTTCATGGTTTCCAGGATGTTTGAACATGGCCCCCCTCACTCAAACAGCGAATAGCTGCAGCCACTCGTCTCATTCTGTGTTTGTTTCGTCTGCGCGGATATACAGTACATGCACATAGTGTCATGGCCTCGAAGCTGTATGTATGTAGGTATGTAGTCTGTTGTCGTGTCGATCAGCCCAGGGACAACGCCTAACCTAGACTCAGGAACTAGAGCCACGGATAACGCAAGGATTGCCCCCTTGCACGCCCTGTCTCTCCCGACTCCATGTCTCTTCTCCAAACGTCCAGCCTCTTGGGAGCTAGTAGCAGCGGACTTGTCGTGGTAAGGGCAGGGCTTCTCCGGAACGACATCTCTCTGTCTTCCGGACGAGCTGGCCAACCTCCAGTCCCCCACTGCAGAGCCTGCAGAGTCCACAGACAATGCCGCGCCCCACTCGACTGAGCGCTGGAAGAGCCCTGCCGGAACCCACTGTGCCCTGTAAGTGGCCAGTGGAAGCTGCTCTGGCTGTTTGAACCCAGTTGAATCAATTGCCAGTCCCATGATCCCCTCGTCCATCTTCCCATCCACCTCTCCCCTTTACCCCCATCAACACGTCACAGACTCCCCCTTCACCGAGTCGCGAAGTAGGAGTCGACAGTAGCCGCGACAAGGCCACAGAGACACGGCGTCTCGTCTCAGGCGAGCCAGCCTCGACCGAGGACTCCTCCCCGCGTGCCCCCCCGGACAAGTCACCCAATCCTTCACCCCTGCCCCAGACCTGGTATAACGGCGCTGCTTATACCGTCTGCTGCACGCAACATTGACATTTTGACAAATCCATCACCGCCAGTCAAGCCGCAAATCAACGCGCGCAGGTTCAGGGACAGCAAAAAGCACATGGCAGGATACTTTGTAGAGAAAGCACAAGTACAAGAAGTCTTCTTCTCACCGGTCATGTCAAGTTCACCACACAGCATTGGATCATCCAACAACGTACAGTACATACATACTTCATACATACATAAAGTACAACGACGATATCACATCACATACACACCTACAGCCGCGGTACAGTAGTAGCAGCAGCAGCAGCGCAGCAACAGAAGCAGGCCCATGTACTTGCGCCCAACCGACGGCTCAACACGTGGACGACCGAGCGCTTCGTCTCCCATCATCCATTCAAGTTACTTCGGCCCTGTCCTGTACGGATACCGTGCTGCTGTCTGGCACCCCAGCCAACGCCAACCTACCTACCCAGCCCAGCCGCCGCCCAGACGCCCGAGAGAGCCCATCACCCATGCATGACCTGGTTTCCCGCTTTTGATATAACCGTCGTGTCGTGTCCGGCTAGTTCTCTTCCTCTTGTTCAACGGCCTCTCATCGGACTAGGAAATCCTGCACCTCCTCCACCTACTTACTGTACACTGTCCCAGCAGAGCAGACCAGAGGAACCATCCGTTTGTCGGTCGACTTGACTTGTCTCTGTCGCTTGTTACGAGTCACACCCGCCTCACGAGCGCTAAAGCAAACGGAGCCAACCACGACCAACCAACGGTTGACTCAAGGCATTGGAAAAAGCAACCAGCGATTCACCCGACGACCGGACTTTGTTTTTTTTTCATAGCGGGCTCGCTACCAAACATCAACCAAAAAAAACAAGAGTCAGCACACAGCGACTACGCCCAGGTTGGCACCGGACACAACCCACTAAAAAAACCCACCGGTCGGGAAGCCGTCGCCTCGTGGACTGTACCCAACCTACCCCACCATTTTCCCGCCCAGACCAGAAGTCGCGACCGGAGGAGCCCAGGCTTAGGCTGGCTTACAGGACAGGACAGGACAGGATTGAAGTGAGGGGACCCGCCCGTGCTCGCTCTTGCCCTTCCCACCCACTCCCACTTCCAC
>JABCKD010000698.1:0-59375 GCA_013186415.1 Fusarium sp. NRRL 66088 | reverse complement strand
ATATTAGACTTAGTAATATAATATAAATAATATATATATATATTAAGGTAATCTATATAAATAACCCTTATTTATAATAATTACTCCTTAACTCTTCTCTGCGTGAACCGCTCAGCTGGCCACCCTTGCATGGTCCACTTTGCTTCTACAACATCACCCCCCATAACAAGAGTGTGCTCTAATAAGCAACTCTCTTTCTTCATCTGTGCGCCACTCAGCAGTCTACTCCCTGTTCGCAGAACACATCCATCCTCAATTTCGAGCCGGTTCAAGTCGAACTTCCCACGTGTGTTGATGTGCGCAACCACACTCGCATCATCGACGGCAACCCTATTCCCCAGGGTGATCAAGTCTGGCTCGGTAAACATCAGACTAGGCGTTCCATTGGCGAACAAGGCACAGTCCTTTCCAATGTCGGCGCCTAGAGCTCTGAAGTAGAACACAATCCAGCTGGTTCCTGTGAGAAGGCCTAAGACACCGTTGCCCTGATAGCATTGTCGCCGGATTCGCTCAATGCCAAGGAAGACTTGCCATCGCTGACAGTATGAAGACTTATCCCAGTCATAGTTTCCAGGCATGCGTCGGCCCAGCAAAGACCACTTTGAACAAATGACAATTGCGAGGGCAAAGATGGCTTGGACCGTCGTCAGGAAAGCGATCATGATCAAAGTCAGAATGAAGACCGCTGCTAGATCATACCACACACTCAGGCCTTCTCGAAGATACCGTCTGACAACCAAGTCCACAACCTGAACAGATGAGATGCTAGGAATGTTCCAATAGAACGCAGTGAACACGGTGAGGAATGCCGAGTAACAGAAGATTGCAAAGGGTCCAAGCACATGGTATGGGGCAAGGTTGAGATAAAAGGCGCGGCCAAACGGAGACAGGTCCTGCTTGGGTGTGTCGTCGTCAGAGCTGTCGTCCGTCTCGCTCTCAGATGTCATGAATGGGTCGGCTGAGACGTGATATCTCGCCTTCTTCAGGCCCTTGCCCGACTCTGCCAGGGTATCATCGCTGCTCATATGGGAGATCTGGGTGCGTACGTGCGACTTCCCTGTTTGGCGTCTAGGTCCGGTCAAAGTTTCATCGCTGCTCATGTGCTGGATTCGGACTCGAGGGTTCCCCTTCTCCTTCAGATCGCGACCTGTCGACAAGCACACAGCATCGCCTCCTTTGGAACCAACATATGTCCCTCCTGGCGAATAACTCTTGCCTCGTCGTGTCAATGCACCAGACCCCATGGTCACTCGCTCCCCAACCTCAACGCCAGGCAAAAGACAAACACGATCGGCAATCATGGCGCGGTCCTTGATGGCGATTTTCTCGGATCCGAGGCCGTCAGAGGTCACCAGGTGAGCGCGGGAGCCAAACACAACATCGTTTCCAACCTCCAACAGGTGATAGTCACCGATACTAGGACCGGTCCCTGGCCAGTATACTCGCTCGCCCACCTTCGCTCCCAGCATTCTCAAGGCCACGGATGTTGCCTCATAATGTTGCCCGAACATAGATGTTACGTCGTGGAGTCGAGGAACGGGACAAAGAGCCTTGATGAGGCTTACTCTCCAAGTATTGACGGCACCTTGAGATTGGGCAGAATCTGGTCCAACCTTGCCAAGTACTGCGTCCAGGATTCCCTTCACAACGATCGTGAACCCAAATAAGAAGAATGGTCCAAAAAGAGCTTTCAAGACGAGTGCAAGGTAGTGGTATCCTACTCGCTCAGGCTCAGCAAACCAACTGATGATGCCTCGTAGTGGCGAATCACTCTCTGAAGGCTTTTGTATGACCATGCCAATGAGACCAGCAATCCAAGGGAGGAGAGTCAAAAACCAGGCGACAAGCTTGAGTGGCATCGTGAAAAGGCATTGCAGTAACCAGTGAGGCTTCCGAGCTTGGCTCGGTAACTGGTCTCGGTATGCCTCATCCGCATCTTCCATTTCCCAACTGGATGAATTGAAGCCGAGACAAGTGTTGGGCGGCAACTCGGAGCCTGGAGCTATGATTGACGAGACGCCGACCGAGCAGCCCGCCCCAATCTTGATACGGCCCAGGTACATGCTTGTGTTGCCTTCCGCTGCAAATGGGCGGCAGGTACACCTCGAGAGGATAGTGTTGTCTCCGATGTCGAGAAGATCCCATTCTCCAAGGGCGGCGCCAGTGAGCTTGACGTTCTTCCCAATCTTGGCCCCCATGAGTCGGTAGTACAAACGCTCCATGGTGTCGTTCGTGTTAAAGAAGCCTTTCCCGCAAATACTGGTGATCTTCTGCACCATCCACCACCGGGTATGGTAGGCTCCCCACATGGGATAGAGACCTTCCCGATAGCGACCGATGATGAGCCACTTCGCGGCAATACCGAAGAAGGGTGCGACAAAGCGAACGACAACTCGAGAGATGAGGATCGAAACTGTCAGATTCAAGAGTCTTCCAGGTATCGAGTTGTTTGTTGGAAGCATTTGGCTATAGGCCAAGGCGACCATGAAGGTAGTCCATTGGAAAGCCCGTCTCAGGGGGTAGATGATCATCAGAGGAATCAACTGCACGAACATCAGAAAAGGGTTGGTGGAGCTGCAGGTCTTGGTACACCCTGCGGTATTATCCGTCTTTTCGTCATCGGATTGAGTCGAGCTCGAAACTTTGTCGATGTGAGTTGCAATGGCCATGACAGTTCCCTCGTTGAATACGAGACTGATGGGTAGATGCACGTTGAACTGGGCACGTAGTGCCGACATGAGACGGCCAGCTCCCAAGGAATCTCCTCCCAGACTAAAAAAGTCAATATCAGGAGGTATATCTCCCGAGGGAATCGACAAGGTTTCCGCGAATGCCTTTGTCACCAGTCCCTCTGTGGTCGCGCTCAATTTCTTCATAGATTCGTCCAGGTACCGCTCTATGTCCTTGTGCAACTCAGCGACATTAACAAGCCCTGACCTACTTCTTGGAAGCGGCCCAGACAGTGTATGCATTTGGTTCGGGATCATGTAGTTGTCGATGGCAATGCCCAGGCCCCGTCGAATGTCATTGACCAGTTCGGCCTCGATGACGTCGATACCAGCCTGTGTTGGGGCCAAGATGGCCTCGGGCCCACCATCCTTCGGGTCCTGGCGACAGAAGACCTCTGTGTTTCGAGGAAGAAGACCCTGTATCTGTCGAGACAGATTGGCGTAATCGACTGAGCAGGGGGAGGATTCGATTGGGACAGACAGGGCGGTGTCAGGGGGTGGGCATGACGCCTCCCAATGCCTTTCCAGGTATGGAGTGTCATCACTCACATCAGGCAACCCCAATCTCTGGCCAAGCTTGATTCGAAGGACTTTGTTGTTCTTCTTGGGAAGATCATCCATGTAGGTGATCAAAACAGGCCATTTGGCTTGCTGGAGGGACGACTTCATAGAGCTGTGTAGGGTCTTGAGATCAACCCGTGGGACCTTGGGAGGCGTCACCAAGGCGACTGCAACAACCTCCTGGAGAACATCGTGGCATGCCGAGAATGCCAAAGCTTGACTGACCCTTCCACTGATCGGGGAGTCGCTGGACAAAGATGCTGACATGATGGCATTCTCAACCTCAAACGGGGAGATCAATTCTCCGCCGCGGTTGATGACCTCTTTACTTCGGCCCGTGATGTAAAGATAGCCGTCATTGTCCATGTATCCAAGGTCGCCCGTATCAAACCAGCCTTCCTTGTTGAAGGGAGACTTGTCGTACGTGCCGTCTGACTTCAGGTACCCAGGAAAGACTGGTTCACCACGAACGCAGATTCTTCCCACTGTCCCATTCGAAACCACGACCTCAGACCAGTCCAGGATCGCAAGTTCTGGACCAGTACTGATACCAGATGTGCCCTCACGGTCCAGGCGATAGTCGAGGGGAGGTGTGGAAATGGGCATGCACCTGCATCTGTTAGTATTTGGTCGCAACTTCAGTAACAATACTTACTCAGTCATTCCATAACTAGGAAGTACAACGCAGTTGAAGGTGTCTCGCAGCTGACAGGCCAGAGAGGGAAGCAGACCACCCGCAGCATTGCAGGCCAGGCGAATGCGGCTGTTCTCTAGTGCTTTGGTCCGGACCGCTGCCTCGGCCAGGATGACAGAGTGCATTGATGGCGACGCGTAGTACCAAGTGGGTTGTATATCCTCAGCGACATCCCAGAAGAGGTTGGGGTCGAACGCAGAGCAACAAACTGTCGAGCCACCAGAGAAAATTGGCGCGAAAATGTTTCTTACCAAGCCACCACTACTTTGTGTTAGGTTATCGAACACTGCCAGGAACATAGAGGGTTGCTTACACATGGTATAGGGGCATCATATTGAGGCAGATGTCCTGCGAAGTCAGGCCCCATGACTCCATCACAAAGACAATGCCTGCTATGATCGAATGCGTTGTCAGGGGCACAACCTTCTTGGTTCCTGATGTCCCACTTGTGAAGAGAATCAAGCCTATGTCATCGGCATTGTTGGGCTCAGGCATAGTGTCGCTTGTGGGCATTTCAGCTCCCTCTACTGTGGTGACACAGATGCCATCGCCACGAGTCCAGTTCACAATGAAGATCTGGATGTTGTTCTGCACAACCCACTGGGCGTCAAGGCAGAGCTTCTTGTAATCTTCGTTTGTAGTCAGAATACATTTGGCTCTGGATTGCAAAATGTCTGCCTGAAATTGTTCAGGGCCGGCTGCTGGGTTGATGGGTGCCACTGTGTAATAGGTAGTGACTGCGATACAAGTGGCTGCAAGGATGGGGCCGTTGGGGAGAGCAATGGCGACAACGGGTTTTGTCTTAGAAGAGTCGATCGGCAGCTGGAAGTTGCCGACGAAATGGTTCAGGCCTCGATAAGTGATGTAGTTGTCGGCAGTTGTAGCTCGCAGGGCAGGTTCGTTGCCAGATCCGATGAACTGGGAAAACGAAGTGTACGACTTCTTCACGAGCTCCTTAGTGGCTTCCACTAACCAAGCTGAGTCGCCGTCATCGTGTGCCTTGACCTCCTCGGGAAGAAGTTTGAAGAGTCGCGTATGACACTTGATGAGATCGAAAGTCGGCCACTCCCCAGGGATCTCAGTCAAGAAGAGATAGAGAAGATGTAGGGGTCGAATGGACGGTTTGGGTGTGCTGGGAATCGAAGCCAGGAGGCGGGCCTTGTCCAGGTCTGGCTTTTGTAGGGCCTGGAACTGTTGGCTTTGCTTGACTTCTGCTGGCGACAAGTCATAGAGCTCCATCAAGATGGCTGAGATGCCTGGAGGGGGGTGTTCTTGAATCATGGTAGGCATTGACAGGTCGTTTTCAAGATCTCTAGGCAGATATGTAAAGTCTTGTCATAAAACGATAATGATATGAGCATTTAGCATTGAACAGTGGTCGGTATATGACATTTAAATACCCATCCAGGCTCACCATGCAAAGGCATAGTTCTATAGAGATCGAATCGACGATTCGAGGATCCAGATAACGCAACACATGCCAGTCCTCGACGGGAGACTTCGTCTCCCTAGTCCTTCTATTTCTCTACTTTGCCATGGCCAAGAATGACATGTGGGAACTTGCCCAACATCAAGCAGAAAGCCGTTTCACTCGGGACGCTCGTCAAACGCCGATCCTGATGATCAGAACAATGTCTAGAAATGCCTTGAGATTCAACGCGGCTCTGAGCACACCACAGTCGACACTGACGACGTGGCGTCAAAAATCTCGAGCACAACTAAGACATGTATTTAAACAAGCTCACAATTAACGACCCAGGTTCCGAAACCAGTGGGTAGCAGGACTGAAGGGTTGAGCCGAGAGCCTCAAAATGGCCCCTCGACCCACCTTGCATCTCGGGAAGATGTTGAGACAGGTTATCTTACTCTCAAAGATGTGCCGTATACGCGAGCTTGGGAGGGAAATAGGGGACTAGAGCTCCCAATTACTGGTACAGGGGCGGAACATACTGAAGAGCTTATACCAAGCAAGATGACGCTCAAGACTAGTCTACGAGAAGTGATCAACCATCATAGTCAACAGTATCATAAGCCAGGAGCACGACTATCAAGTACACTTTTAGCCACTAACTCCGGAAAATCGGGTCTATCGGTCGCCCGCACCGGGTTCCCGGATCTGTTCGGAGCCGGCTAGACGGAAGATAGTCCCACATTAACGGAAATCCTATCCCTAGGCAACATTGGAATGGCGCTTCACACATTATCGCCAGAGAAGCACCGAGTTGTCGCAGTACAGATATAGGGCTATCCCAAGATAAACAGACCATCACCACGAGAGGGAGCTCACATGAAGATCCATGCCGACCACAACAACCCGTTCACATCAGGCCAGGCCAAGAGATCGAACAGACGTGCGATCGACAACTCGGCTCCAGTGTAGACCGAATCTCCAAGTGGGCAAGTCGGCGCCTCATCGGACAATAGAGAATTGCGGTCCTAGAAATGAGGCGAGTGTATCCATGAAGGCTGGTGAGATGAGAGTGACCCCCACAAAGCGCTGAAGATCAACTTGGACGGACAAACAGCTAGTTCGACTTGCTACCCTATTCGCAATGCGCTTGAACCATTGGTGACAGTCCAAAAGCGCTCAAAGGGGCACTCCTATCCCTAGTGCCTGGAGCTTGTTCGTCGAAAGGGAAGCACTGTTTTACAATGGACGCGTTTCATGGTAGATGCGCCGAGAAACGGGAAGAGAATCAAGAGCCGCGTTCATGTTCATGAGACTCAGCATACCTATGACATCAACAGATCAAGATCGAATGCCAACAGTGTTTCTTTGAGAGGTGACCTTTGCGAACTTTTGCAAAATTCCGCGAGGAAAGAATGAAGTCCAACGACGATATGGCGTCCCAGAATGGTGGTTGAGCAAAGTGCATGGCAGCCCGGTAGAAGAATAATATACATTTAAATGCATAAACACGACCCTTGCACGTGCATTCTCCTGCCTGGTTGCCAAAGTGGGCCTCAGTGGCTTCTCTGCCTTCACTTCGCAATCTGTTGCTTTACACATCTATTAGATGCGATAACGCTCACTAATTTCTACAGAGCATTCAAGATGGCCTCAAAAGCCCCAATCTCCACGTGCGTGTCATTGCACACCCGACACGCTACGTGAAGATCATCTGCTGACTGATCTATAGTGTCTATGTACAGAACCTGGAAGAGCGCGTCAAGCTCGAGACTTTGACGGATGCCTTGAGGACAGTATTCTCTGAGTTCGGCAACGTCGTCGATGTCGTTGCCAAGAAGAATTTGAAGGCCAAGGGTCAGGCTTTCATCGTTTTCGATGATCCCGAAAGCGCACGAAGCGCTATTGAGGAGATTGATGGATTCGAGCTCTTCGGCAAGCCGATGAAGGTCGCGTTGGCGCGCAGCAGAAGCGACAAGACTGTCGAGATGAACTGCAGTCAAGAAGAACTTGAAACTCACAAAAGACACCGACAGGCTGAAAAGGGTATGCGACATCAACTCATCAGCGTTTGATCTATTGGATACTGACTTCCGATCCCAGACAAGCGCAAGGCCCTCGAGGCCGCGGAAGAGCAGAGGCAGCTCAACAAACGAGGCCCAGGTGCAGCGCCAGACAGCCGACCAGTCAAGGCGGCCAGACCATCAGGTCTCAAGTCAACAAGCGCTGCGGCAGCAGGCGGTGTCCTGGACGAGTTCCTCCCTCCCAACAAGATTCTGTTTGTTCAGAACCTTCCCGAAGACTACGACATCGAGGCTCTGACCGGCGTTTTCGGGCGCTTCGAGGGCTTCCGCGAGGTCAGACTGGTACCCGGTCGTCGGGGTATTGCTTTCGTCGAGTACGAGGCGGAGCAAGGTGCCATTACCGCAAAGGAGAACACTGCGGGAATGAGCTTGGGAGAAAAGCCCATCAAGGTCACGTACCAGCGCCAGTGAGGCGACATGTAACAATAATAATAGCCTATCGACTCCTAATGTCATAATTCGCACGCCCTTCCTTTCCCCCCTCATTGCGATCCACGGTTGAGGTTCGCCGCTCGCTTGTCTTCAGGTCAAATACTTGATCCTCCCATCTGTTCCACTATCGGCTCTGTGGTGATAGGTAATTGTCCTCTCACCAAATCATCAGAAAATGACATCCTGGTCATCTTCAGCACCGAGAATATCAGCTGGTGCTGACTCTTCCTTCTGAGGCTGCTCGTCGCCTCGCGCTGCGGCCTGCGCAGCGCGTCGTGCCTTCATCTCGGCATCGGCAGCGGCAGTGTCGCGTTGCTTCTTGTTCGCAACCTATCACAAATTTGGTTAGATATGTTTTCGCATGCAAATAAATAAACTTGCCTTCTTGAGTCTGTAGAACTCCTCACGGTCCAGCTCATCCAGCTCGGAGTTGATATACTTGATCGTGTTCTCGGTTCGTGGGATAATGACGTGCTCGATAGCATTCACTGAAGACTACAGTCAGTACTAGGAGAAGACACGGGAATCCAAGTGACTGACCACGTCGGTTAACGACCTTGATGACCTCATCAAGGATGACAAAAGCCGTCTGCAAACTAGCAAGTTCGACGAGGGCTTCCACGGCTCGCGCATAAGTCTCCCTGCATCGCTGAACTTGCTGTCCTCCCTTGCCCAGACCCGTCAGGCCGAAATCGTTATTGCCTTCGGTTTGATAGCTCTCGAAAGCTGGCAGCAAGACACCGGAAACATTGTCTTGCTTGGTGCGGACACGGAATCGAGCCGACTTGGCGGATTCTTGCACTTGGTATCCAATATCGCCGCCTACAGCGTAGGTCACTTCCGCCAAGGAGAAGGCTGCAATTTGCATCACTCGACCCATCTTTCGCTTGGCCTCGTCGATTCGTCTCGTGATCTCTGTGGTACTATGGTATCAGTATGCGATGATGGTTTCGACCAGCGGACAGGACGTAGATAGGATGACGGACCTCGGAATCGCCTAGGTAGGAGTACTCAGTCAGCTATTAAAATCGCATAGTCTTTGGGGCGATTCGTACTTGGTAAGGGCTTCACTCTTTCGCTTCAACAAGCTGTGCCCAGTCTCCGCCCCCTTGAGCTTCGCCTTCATGATACCCAGCGACTGCCGGGTTGGGAAGACGGCCTCGCGATCCTAGGGTCATCAGTATTTTCATCTCCATGGTGACATCCCAATTTGGACGACTTACTGCAGCTCCCGACATCTTGAACAACGATTATAGGTGTGTTCGGAGCAGATTCCGTTAAGAAAGTCGAATTGGTTGAAGGCTGGCGGAGCTTCAAGTTGCGTCAAGGCACCTTTGTCACACGTGCACTAACGTCAACTGGTAAGCCGGTAGCTTACCTGCCACCCTGCCAAGGTGCGGTCGGGCGTAGTTGCTGGGCAGCTGGTACCCAGACACAAACAGCTAGTACATATCGCAGTAAGCGAGCAACCTCCCCACTCTACAGCACTCTCGGTGGAGCTCTGTCAGAGGCCGCTGGACCCGTCTTGTCCGTCGCTGACCAGCGCGAGCCCAAAGGAAAAATACAACAAAAGTTACGCGACCAAACCTCACGAGCGTCTGTCGATATCACTCGCCTCCGCTCCGTTGGATCGCGCCGCATTCGAAGCGTCGACGACGACTCGGACGGGCACGATACCGATCGATCGGTCACCAATCGACTTTCGGGGAGGAAAAGTCGCAGCGCCGCTGCGTTCAGGCAGACCCTCTTTCAACTTCTCGACTGGCCTTGACGATGTACGGCTCACACTGATCTCTCCCGCCCGCTCTCTTCGCGAAACCCTGTCCGTCACCGTTCTTTCTTAAACAGCCATTTCGATCATCATGGCCCCCATTGTCCAAACCCCGAATGGGGCGCGCAGGCAGCCGCAACTGCACCTTGTGGTACGCCCGTTCCCAACGCGTGTCCGCAATGAAACCAAAACTGACTCTCTCTGCAACCAGTCCAACGAAGATTCCGTCTACGAGCAAGATATCCTCCGCAACCCTGCTAGTGTTAAGCCTTGGCTAGCATACATTGAATTCAAGGCCCGCCATGGCACTGTGGTTGAGCAAGCATTCGTGATGGAGCGGGCATGCGCCCAGCTGCCTCGATCTTACAAGCTCTGGAAGCTAGTATGTCTTCATCACAGCGTCCTTTCCTTCTTTTCGCGGTTCACGTCACAGCTAACGCGAATTAGTATCTTGTATTCCGAGTAAAGCATGTGGCCAAGCTAAACCCAGCGATTTTCGCCGCTGAGTACCGCAAGGTTAACGCTCTCTTCGAAAAGGCTCTGATCCTGCTCAACAAAATGCCAAGGATATGGGAAATGTATCTGAAGTTCCTCACCAAGCAGCCGCTCGTGACCTTAACCCGACGAACCTTCGATCGCGCTTTACGAGCCCTTCCGATTACCCAACACAACCGCATCTGGGCTGTCTATCGGCCTTTCGCCAACTCCGCCGCAGGAACAACGGCTGTAAAGATCTGGCGACGGTACATGCAGGTCCATCCCGAGGATGCGGAGGATTTCATCGAACTTCTTGTGCAGACAGGCCTGTATACTGAGGCCGCCCTGAAATTCATCGATATTCTCAACAATACACGCTTCAACAGCAAGCATGGCAAGGGCCATTACGAACTCTGGAGCGAGATGGTTGACCTACTCGTCGAGCACGCAGCCGAAATTGAGACTGGGTACGAGACGGGAATCGACGCTGAACGCATCATTAGAAGTGGCATCACTCGATTCGCCGACCAAAGAGGAAAGCTTTGGTCAGGGTTAGCGACCTACTGGATCCGACGAGGCAGTTTTGAACGAGCCCGTGATGTGTTTGAAGAAGGCATCACCACTGTCATGACCGTCCGAGATTTCACCCTCATCTTCGAGGCCTACACTGAGTTTGAAGAGTCCATTATCGGCGCTCTCATGGAAGTGGCATCTTCGCGGGCTGAGAAGGGTATCGAGGATGAGAATGCGGATTTTGAGTTGGACATCAGAATGATGCGTTTCGAACAACTGATGGATCGACGACCATTTCTTCTCAACGACGTCCTTTTACGACAAAATCCTAACAGTGTGCCTGAATGGGAGAAGAGGGTGGCTCTTTGGGGTGATAACAAGAAAGAAGTTGCGCAGACTTATACCGACGCGATTGCAGCCATTCAGCCAAAACGGGCAGTTGGTGCCTTTCATCAGCTTTGGGCCAACTACGCCAAATTTTACGAGCGTGGTGGTGATTTACGGAATGCTCGCATCATCATGGAGAAAGCTGTCAAGGTCCCTTTCAAGTCCGTGGCTGAGCTTGCCGACATGTGGATTGAATGGGCAGAGATGGAACTACGAAACGAAAACTTCGATGATGCCGTCCGAATCATGGCAAAGGCCGTCCAGGCACCCAAACGATCCACCGTCGACTACTTCGACGAGACCCTATCACCGCAGCAAAGAGTACACAAGAGCTGGAAGCTCTGGAGCTTCTACGTCGATCTCGTGGAGAGTGTCTCAACCCTGGAGGAGACGAAGAAGGTATACGAGCGAATATTCGAGCTTCGCATTGCAACACCTCAGACCGTGGTCAACTACGCCAACTTGCTGGAAGAGCATAAGTATTATGAGGAGTCGTTCAAGATCTACGAACGAGGCCTAGATCTCTTCAGCTATCCCGTTGCCTTTGAGCTCTGGAACTTGTACCTAACCAAGGCGGTCGACCGAAAGATTGGAATTGAACGACTGCGCGACCTCTTTGAGCAGGCTGTCGAAGACTGTCCTCCCAAGTTCGCAAAGACCATTTATCTGATGTATGGTAACCTCGAAGAGGAGCGTGGGCTGGCTCGACACGCAATGCGCATTTACGAACGAGCCACCCGAGCGGTTGCAGACGAGGACCGTGCCGACATGTTCAACTTTTACATCACGAAATCCGCATCCAACTTTGGCCTCACATCGACCAGGCCAATTTATGAGAGGGCCATTGCAGCTCTTCCTGATGCCGAGGCCAAGGACATGTGCCTCAAGTTTGCCGATATGGAAAAGAGGTTAGGTGAAATCGACCGAGCCCGCGCTATCTACGGGCACGCTTCCCAATTCTGCGACCCTCGAACCAATCCCGACTTCTGGACGAAATGGGAGCAATTCGAGGTTCAGCACGGCAACGAGGACACGTTCAAAGAGATGTTGCGGATCAAGCGAAGTGTGCAGGCCCAATACAACACGGATGTCAATTTCATCGCATCACAAGCATTGGCACGTAGCCAACGCCGACCTGGTGCCGCAGAAGATACCGAAGTTGTGGACGCAATGGCAGCATTGGAGAGGCAGTCAAGGGCACCACAAGGGTTCGTGGCAGCAAGCACAGGCCCAACAGGGGGTAACCCGGTGCCGGCAGCCATTACCTCGAACCCTGACGCAATCGAGATTGACGGTCTTGATGATTGATACGGCGATTTCGGAAGGTTTTTTGGTTTGGGTAGGTCGCAATAGGTTTAATGTACAGATGGTTTCTCAACGACTTGTTCCTTTCACTTCTTCATCCCAACCTCTCTTTGTTATACATCCAATATATATCGCCCAATGGCGCAGTTCCTTCTCAACCGATGGCGCTCATTTGCTGACCCAGTTCTTTTCGGTCATCTTGGACCAATACTTGTCGGCATAGTTCCTGTCGACGTGACCATCGCGGGATCCTGGTGTGGCGTAGATTGACCCCTTTCGTTTTTGGAACCGGCTAGGGGGGACCTTGGAAGCGTCTGTATTCGTTGTCAGCATTAGAGAACAACTGATGCCTCAAGGCAGCGTGACAAGTGACTCTGACCCCATTCGTCACTCATTCGACGGTCTTGCGCATCGCTCGCCCGGCGATCCTGTGGGGGTGAACCAACAACGGGGGACTGGTCTACGACGGGCTGTTCAGTGCCCTGCTGGTTGTTGATGGGTTGCTCCATGGTTCAACTGGTTGTAGATCGATCAATGGTGTGTGGGACTGTGGGACGCGTGTTTTAAGTGATGATATTAGGAGTGGTTTGTGTTTTGTTGTAAGCTCTCCTGGCTGGTCAGAAGACAAAATATGAAAGGAGGTACAGGATGTCCGATGCCTGGGTGTTTATATGCTTTACGGCAAGGGAACGAGGGAGGGTTTACCCCGCAAAGCTTGTACGTCTCTACCAGGCCCTCGCTTCATCTAAGATTGACCAGATTGTGACTTGCTATGGAATTAGATCGCTCCTTGGTTCGTCGAGATACGGAGACAGCCAACAGTACGTAAGGCGGCAGGCGGGCGTGGCATTGGGTCCGGATCACCGTGGCCATTGACGTCACGGTGATGGTCACGATACGGAGAAGACTGGTGGTGAATGGACAAACATCAAGGTGAGAGGTTGCCGCTATCTAATCTCCCGTACACCTACAGCTACGAGATAGTGAAAGATCAGCAACTTTCAGTAACAAGGGAGCTCGGCGATTGGGTGAGGGGGCCTTGATGATGGCGAGGCATCAAGATGGTGGTGGCCGTGTAACGCTACAAGGACAAAGGGGCAAGCTAAACAGAGGTACCGTGACCATATCTCGCTTGCTTCTCAAACGGCCATTTGACGGGGCAGCCGGACAACAGAACTGTCAGGCAAGTTGCCCACGAGCTCAAGCAACGGATGGCTGCGGAATGGGACGTTCTCGGATGAGGTGGTGACCCTCTTCAGAATGCGATTGGATAGCTGCCTGGGAGGAGACACCACTAACAACTCAGCTCTCTCCCAGCTTACTGACAATTCACAGGCGCAAGCCGTTACGAAGTAGGCAATAAGACTGCGCGCGTCCATCCGATCGTGGCGGCAATGGCTACAAAGTTGTAATGGCAGTGAATGTTGACCGTTCTCCCGGGTACCAGGAGGCATCGTGGCTTGGGGGAACGAGGTGAGGTCATCAACGGGCGACGTAAGATGGGGGCTGAGTGATGGCGTACATCTCCAGGCGTCTCTTCAGAAGGTCAAGCTGCCCTTTTAAGCTTTCCTTGGCAGATCTACGAAACTGCCGAGGCATCATGCCCAGCCCGGTCGAGATCATTCAGTCACTCCATCCTTGTTCTCGCCCTACAGTAGCAGAGTAGCTTCCTTCCACTAGTTCACGGGTCAAGGTCCGGCGCATCCAGACCGAGTATCCCACGGATTATTGGTCAATCCCGTCTGATGAAGGGTCGGTTAAGCACCAAAAGAGCAATCGGTTGATGGACTCGCGTGGTTGAAGCCAGACGTGATTCGCTGCCGTTGGCAAGTCTCTTAGCTCAAACCTTCCACAGAGCAGAAAACACCCAGACGGTTGCTGAGTCATCCGGCAAATCTGACTCACACTGTGTGGGTAGAGCTCTCTTGGCCAATCAGCACCAGGGCAGCTTCGCCCAAGCACATTCGATGCTTGTTTGAGAGAAACACCAAAGGATCACTATTTAGTATCGCCATTCCTTCAAGAGGACAGAGGCATTTGCCAATCATAAGCCACACCTCAAAAACTTCCTACATATTCTCTATCACGTGCCTTAACTCGTCAGAGCAGGTGAGTCTTTCCCCAAACAGGTTGTCAAGATCCTTCAACTCAACAACGTAGGAAATCTATCCACAAGAGAATCACGCCAACTACCACATGCGTTACTGAGAATCCTCCTGAGTTGGCCGCGTTCTATGCTCAGGCGCCTGGCTATTCCGGGTTTTGCCATGAAGCGGAAGCTTGACTCATTCATCAAGGACAAGCACTCATCCTCGAGCTCTAAAAGAGCAGCACTCTCAACCGCTTCGTTCTCATCTCCAACTCGGCCGTCCATCCGAGCCTCAAGCCCTACCATGGCTACGGCTAAGATTCAACTCACTCCTCGGGAGAAGCAGCTCCGCCACCTTCTTCTCGATGTCGCCAAGTCAATAGACGAAGCGGGCACTGCGCCTGAGCCTATTGTCCTTCGATGGGCCGGTGGTTGGGTTCGCGACAAACTCCTCAACATCCAGAGCCACGATATTGACGTTGCCATCAATGCAATGACTGGTGTTCCGTTCGCTCAGCATATGTGTGACTACTGCGAACAGCCAGACGCCATCGCCAAGCATGGTATTGGTCCCGATGACATCGGTAGCTTGCACAATGTTGCTCGCAACCCTGAAAAGTCTAAACACTTGGAAACAGCTATGGTCAAGATTTTTGGTCTTGATCTCGACTTTGTCAACCTTCGCAAGGAGACGTATACCGAGGACAGTCGGAACCCCCAGATGGAGTTCGGCACGGCTGAAGAGGATGCTCGCCGCCGTGATGCTACGGTCAATGCTCTATTCTACAACCTGCACGATGATCGCGTTGAGGATTTCACGGGTGGGCTGTCAGATATGGATTCCAAGATCATCAAGACTCCCCTCGAACCTTTCCAAACTTTCATGGATGATCCTCTACGGGTCCTACGTCTTGTCCGTTTCGCCAGCCGACTTCAGTTCACAATTGACTCCGAAACACGCAAGTTCATGGCGGAGCCCAAGGTTCTCCAAGCACTACGCCTCAAGATCAGCCGAGAACGAGTAGGTGTGGAGCTGGAGAAGATGTTGAAAGGTTCGACAACACTCAAGCACCGATCTGGTCAGTATGCGTAGCTCAACTGACACATTAATAGGTGCCCATCCTTATCAAAGCCTTGAGTTCATTGATGAGCTACAACTCTTCCCTGCCATCTTTACAGACCCAACTCGAGAGGACCTTCCTGTACCGGATGACTCCCGATGGAGGGTTGTCTATAGCTGCCTGCAGGGCTTGCTGCAAGACCAAAGTCCATCCTCCATTGCCAGTCGATTGGTCCAAACCGACGACGCTACATATATCGCCTGGAACCTCGCTGCCATATGCCCCTGGATGACGGTGGAAGAGCCCCCGAACTTCCGGAAGAAAGCAAATGCCCTCCCACTTGTGGCAGTGGTCGCTCGCGAAGGCTTCAAAGCCCCAAACAAGTTGTCGGACATTATTGCCGCTTCACAGCGACACCGCAGTGAGATCATGACATTGAAGAGGGCTGTTTGCGATGGAGAGTCGTTCATCCAAGAGCGCGATCGATTTGGCATGGCTATTCGAAAATGGGATACCCCAGCAGGCTCATGGAGACTACAGGTATTGAACGCCCTGCTGGTTGAAGTCATGGAAACTCTTCAAGAATGGAGCCAAGAAAAGTCACAGAGTAAGTTAAACATGGCGCTGAACGACTTACTCAGTGTGGCATATGCTAACAACATGGTTAGAACAAGAAAAGTTCATCGCGAGCTGGGTGACCTTCCTCGACCATCTAGCGAAACTGGATGTCTGCGACGCTCCGTCGCTAAAGCGTCTCCTCGACGGCCGGCAACTGGCTAAGGCTCTAGGAACTAAGCCAGGGAAATGGACTGGGCAAGCCCTGGAGGTTTGCGTCGCATGGCAGCTCCGTCATCCCGGCGAGACTGACCCAGCAGGCGCCATTGAAGAAGTGCGGAAGAGGCGCGAGGAGTTGGGGATACGGTAAAGACAGCAGCAGAATTCTCATCCAAAAATGCTAGAAATTACCTCCTCTCTCAATGTTTGAGACAACCCTACCAATAAATGCTTCATGTTAAGAGCATGGCGTTGTGTAGAATCTAATTCCTTGTCCGTCGCGCAGAACCTACGGTTGTCCGTCGGTGCCCTTTAAGCCGAGGATTAACGCGATAGCACAATTATTTGATGACTTGATTAGTAGAAAAACAAGCCAAGTATGCAAGATCGTAGTTAGGGATGTTTTCTGTATTTTGAACGTGGTTGGGTAAATAGCGTACTGTTTTTAGAGCCCAGACTTGACACTGTGCTGCCTCACCAGAATCCTGAGGAAGTTCACATCCAGATCCTAACTTACACCTCTGAGCAATTATCTACAACAACACCAAAATCGCCACGCAATTCCTTTAATCTTAATTCTTCAAAAGTCTTGAGAATGTCTGAGCCTCCTCTCGATCCCGCCTTTGGTGTGCTGGATGGCCTGATCGGACCTGCAAACAGTGAACGTCTCAATGCACTCTCGGGTAAGCCACCCTAGGCTCCTGACGGAAGCCTAAGGAGCACAATAGTGCTAATCATTTGTTTCACTTCGCTCAGGTCTTCTAGATGATGGGTCTTTAGAAGATTCAGTCGATCGAGTAGATGCTTGCGAGGACGCATCTGTGCGTATCCCTGTGTTGATCCTCTCCCAGTGCCAGGCTCAGATCTTGAGGATGCCATTGCTGATACGATGTCGGGATAGGATCTTCACGAAGCAATTCTTCGTGTGGCTGGCCATTTATCAGCGAAAGAAACCTGTGATTTGAAAGATGGACAAGCCGAGAAACTCGCCGGAGCTATCGATAGCAAGGTGCTATCAATGAAGAACGGCACTGGTATGTCCATCGGCCCGAGTGTTCACATCTCATTTTGTCCGTCACTAATCTCACATAGGAGACTCTGCCCTTCTTGTGGAAGCAGGGTTGGCTTGCTTGAGTATTCTCTCATCAAAATACTCCTTTACGCTTGATGAAGATACTCGCCTCAAGCTCATCCGTGTCACGGATGCCCGGGATCCTTGGACTACGCCCATCTCTGCAACTACTGCGATAGAACTGCTTTCTAGACAGTTGAAAGATGAGGAAATGGCGGATTTTATTGTCGGACCAGTTCTTCAGAAGACCCTGAGGCCTCTCTTTACCAGACACTCCTCCAGAATCACGGCTTCCGGGAGACCGTCTCAGTACTCTACGGCTGGAGATCGATCTCGAATGTTTGAAGAAGCCCAAACATGGAAAGATGATGCTCCATGGGCGGTGACCGCGATACAACGGGCTGTGAATATGTCTACGGTTAGTCTGTTTCCACATCTACTAGCTGGCTTTTACTGATACTTGGGGATCGCCAGCCGGCACTCATCCAACAACACTGGCCACTATTCATACCCGTCCTCCTCGCCCTTGTCGAGAACGAGTCGATAGACGCCAAGTCAAGAGGGCTAGAGATTCTCGCTTCTTTCGTAACCAAATGCCCAGGCCAGGTACTTCAGAATACCGGCATCGGCCGAGTTTTCGAGGACGCCACATTCCCGATGCTTCTCTACCTCCCCAGTGTCACGCCCGAAGAGCAGTCAACGACTATACTAAGCCCGGCCTACGATGTGCTCATCAAATTAGCCGCGTCTTCAGAGGGATTCCAAAGCCCTGAACGTCGTCGACTACTTGACAAGGCCCTCAGAGATGGCATCTTCGCCGGACACTTCCATGCTTCTCAATACTCCCGGATCGTCCAAGTTCTGATGCAGAAAACAGCGTTGATAGTCAATTGCTTGGGTATCTATTCAATCAAACACCTAAAGGTAAGGCGCATGTACAAGTTCGAGAAACGCTGCCGGATCGCACTAACTTAAAACACAGAACCTCCTCTCAATGATCTCGACAATCATGACAGATCCGTTTGCGACGGCGCATCCTCCCACTGTTATCGCTGCGACACAAGCACTGGACGCCATTATTGCCAATTGCTGGCCTCGAATTCAAGAAACTGAGCATGCTGGGCAGATTATCCGAATCCTTTCCTTGTGCTGGCTGAACGTCGCCGAGGAGGGTCAGAGCAGCTCAACCCAGGTCTCTGAAGCAGATGTCGAAACCCTGGCTCAGGAATTGAAACGCACATCCAAGATCCTGCAAGCTCTTTGGGCCGAGGATGATTCCAAGCGTCCTCGTAGACTCGATGAAGTGTGGGAGAAGGAGCCTCGGCTGGCAAAACTGTTCGCCCAGCCTTAGCTTAGCGACTGACGAGGTGCTTGTGGGTCTAGTCCAGAGGCTGCTGCTTGAAGAAGGATTTTCCACGCAGCCATTTCCTATAGGCCTTGTATCTCTTCTTGGGGCCGTCTTCCTCGGTCACCGTGAGTGGGTTCTCACCAACCTTGAGCAGCTCAGCATAGACGTCAATCTCTTCCTCAGTCCCTTTGACCATGAGACCCTCATCTTGCCAGCCACCATTGACATATTCTTGATACTCGGATGAATCAATGTCGATAGGAGTATCGCTGGAGACAACAAGAGGAAGATTCTGTGGATGCTTGATGTACCGCTCGTAGTCTTCGTATTCTTGTTCTGCCACGGATGGATTCAGAGAGTCGTGGACAGCCTTGGTGAAAGTCCATTGGGCAGCCTTGGACTTTTCCAAAGCTGTTTGCTTTGTCTTTGTAGGCGAATCAGGTCTTTGCATGGGCTGCGTTGTATCCAGCCGCATGCCATTTTCGCGAGCAGTCTTGTCCTGAGCTGGCTGCAGCCAACGTTGGAGCGAGATGACCTTCGCGGGTGATTGGCCTGGGGCAGGCTCAGGGGCACCGTTCTTAACTGTCCCCCTAGTGTCTCCTGGCATCGGAGTTGGCACGCTGCCTTTACTCGCCTCCTTCTTGTGTTTCTTCTTGTCGCTGTGGTCAACATCACCCTCTGTGCGGACTCGGAAGGGACTGAGATCGTATCGGCCATCCTGCGTCGACTTGAGGGGAATATACTTGATGGTCGAGTTCATCTTGTAGGCAAACATTTTGGGGAAGGACGAGAGCGTTGAGGGTCTATAGTACTCGAGCCAATAATCATCAAAGAATTCGACGGGGTGAGTGCGGGCAATGTCCCGCTTGCGCACATATGGTGGGACCTTCCTCTCTTCAAGATATGCCGGGGTGAACCAGTTGATGTAGTGATGCCTCATCCTAAGAGACCAGTCTCTGGGGTCGGCATGGTGGAGGTAATAATCAGTGGCCAAATCCCATAGCATCGGCTGGCCCTGGGTGAAGATGTAGTTGCCGAGGAACAGATTATAAGCCTCTTGGCGCTGGCTATCAAGGAATGAGTTGTTGTAATAGCGCTTGAAGCTCTCAATCATGTCTCGCGAGTGACTCGTCCACTGGTTGATCTTGCGATATGTCTCCATGGTGTTGACGAGTTGCGAACCACCGTACTGAACGGCGATGGTGTCACCATGGTCGTGCCACATGTGTGTAAAAAGATTCACCGCATCTGTGTCATACTCGACCGCTGTGTTTTCCAGGATGCCCAGTGCGTGTAGCTGATGACCCAACGCCCGCTTGCCGATGACGAATTGTGCTGCGTTTGTACGATCCAAGCAGTCGATGCAGTTGGTCCTGGCCACACCATTCTGAGCCGTCATAGGGCTCGTGATACCGTCACCGTTTTGGAAAAAGCCCGTCGTGGTGACTACTGACTCAGCGATGAGTTCGAGATTACCGATCACATCACCGCCACGCACTTTTGAAGCTCGACTCATGTCCCACGCCTTGTGGATGATTTTCTTTCCCTCAGGTAGGAACTGGTTCAGATAGTCGATGGCATGCGTGTACTCCTCCAGTAGTTTGGATTCACGGGGTTGGCGTTCCTTGGCCTTGATCAGGTTCACAACATAGATTGGTGCGCCATAACGCTCGAAGAGGTTATCAAAATGCAGTGCAGCCGCGCCGTAGAAAGGATCAACCAAGTTGAGCTCGATCGGGGGCTTGGGTGTGACGCCAGTATTATCTTGGGTCCAGTAAAGCGGGATGCTTCCTCTGTGCTGGACATAGGAGGTATACTGTGGACTGCAGTAGAGCTGGGGACCAGGCGCGTGAAAGGACGTCGTCAGGGACTCAGCAACAATTTGCTCTGTCTCAACATCGTTGGCGACATAGCCCTGGGTAACATAGTAAGCATACTGTCGACGATTGCCTCAAGTTTGATGCTATGGGCAAGGGAAGTGGTCACATACAAGATCATTAGCTCCTCGTTTTAGGAATCTAGCACCAGCAAAGTATCGTGACCGTCTTGCGATGACTGTAATGTGAGCAGTACGCCCATATATGGAAAGGGCTGTCTCCAACTATCAGTAAGCCCTTCTTTATAACGATCATCTTGCGCGTCACGGCACTCACCAGCCTGGTCGATATATCCATGGATAATCGGCCGACACCAATCGTAAGGATCCCGGAGAGCCTTGACAGCTGGTTGCAGCAGGTAATCATTCCACACAAACATCGAGTTGAAGTCCTCATCTGACGGTGGCAAGATGCCTTGGGCCAGCGCCTCACGCTCCCGAATGACATTGTGCTGTAGAGTGCGGGTGACATCGTAGGAGTAACTATAGTAGAAGGACCTGGTCAAATCGAGGTTGTTCAGGATGCCGAGAAACCGCTGCTCCTCAGTGTTGCGCGTGTCCGGCTTGAACTTGGCCGGTGTTAAGGGAACTAGTTCTGTGCCCTCGATCTGGTATATGTAGTGCCCTCCCACCATAGCGACGGTGCTCTTCTTGGTGATGAGGAGCATGTAATATGGCCCGGTGAATTTTATGAAGCCCAGTAGCCCCCATGTGGTGCATCGTAACTTGATCCCACCCGTTCCTCGGTTGCCGTCGTCGATGGTGTCCAACAGTTGGTTCATCTCCTTGAGACTGTATACAATCTTGTCGTCCGTCATATTCAACTCGGCACCCTCGGTCGTTCGGTCGATCTTGAGGATCCTGTACCGCTTCTCGCTGACATCGACGCCAACGATATAATACCGACTCGCCGTCTCATACAGACTGAACTTGTGCATCTTGTATATCAGTCGGTCGGGCACACGGTCATCGAAGGTATCGGGGACCGCTCGTGCAGAAGGATCAGGGCTCGTCGTCCGCATAAAGGGCTTCGCTACCGCAGGCTCGTCATCGTTGTCGTCTTCCCCGACTTGGTTTGGGCCGCCGGGTGCCTCCGAAGATAAAGGGCTTCCGGCGCCATTGTTCTGGAGTAAGGGGAAAATGGGCGCGTCACCGCTCGCGTCGCTGATGGTCGGTAGGACATCCGAGGGTCCTGAGCTGAGCGAGTCCGGCACACCATACTCAGACATTCTGAAAGGCGAGTGGCATGTCCCACAGCCAACGCCGGACTGCACAACTGTTATAGCCAAAGTATCCGAGTTCGCTGCATGCAATGTTAAGAAATGCGAGCTCGAGTGGAAATGTCGAAGTTGGGAGGGAGTTTGGGGCTTTTCGAGCCTAAATGTGAGCCGCCCAGTCCCAAGAGAGTCGTAAATCGTGCAAGTAAACTGGTATATTCCAAGCAAGAAAGCAACTTGTCACGTCAAGGTCCCCGATGACTGGTGGTTACCTTTAACTTCCTTATCGCGAGCTTCTGTGCAATGTTGCAAGAACCCCACAGTTCAGATGACGTCGTTGCGTAGCGACCTTAGGGACCAGCCACCAGTCTTGGCAAGAGCCGCGTCACATGAACGCCATCCGTCTTGAACGCCTTCACGAGTTCAGTTCACAAGGGGTCCAGTCACCAGATCCTACCAATCAACAGAGCTGTTCTATTATGCGTTTTGTACAGCGTGCTTCTGTTTAACCATTCTAATATCACAACATATCATCATCCAGACGCCTCAGCACCATAGCGTGAATACCATCACCCTCTTCTATCCGCCAGTGATCATTATTTACTGCTCCTCGCTTGCCTCCTCTTTGTTCTCTTCTTTCTTTTCCGCTTCCTCGGCCTCTTCGCCCTTCTCCTCAACCTTGTCACCAACGTCTCCGGCCTGATCTTGATGCTCTTTCTTTTCCACGCTCTTCCTCTCGGCCTTTTCCTCGACCGCAGGCTCATCAAGAGCAAGATCGCCACGAAGGTCGGGCAGGAAACGGTCGATGCGTTTCCAGGTCTCCGACCATAGCTCCTCCTTAGAGGGATCCTTGCTTGGTGAAACCAGGTATCCACTGCTAGCCATGAACAACAACACGTTCTTAAGGTTCTCTCGAACTGCCTCCTCCTGCGGAACGCATTGTCAGTAACTGCACCACTAGTGAAATGTTCATTCGACTCACAAGGCTGTCTCCCTGGCCACTGTTCATGAGGCGATCCATAATCTCAATGATCTTAATCCAGAGATCCAGCATGCCATCCCATTCGGACAAGAGTACCATATACTGGAGGAATACTTTGCAAAGAAGGGAGGCGGACTGGACCCTCATCTCACTCATCCCATCTCGGTCAGATGAGAAGACCTCTGGCTTGAGGAGTTGGATGATCAGGGGAAATAGGACCTTGCCAAAGATAGCAGTCCATTCCTTCGGGTCACTGCAGGTCAGCTCTGGTGACAGCAGAGATCGCTGCAGGGCAGAGAAGGCAAGTTGTCGAACATCTCTGCACGGGTTCGCGCATTGCGTTGTCAAAGCCTGGAAAATCGGCAACCAGTACGCCGACCAAGCTGGACGAAAGTTGTCAGCAAATTTCATTTCGCAGTGACATTCACAGTCATGACAAACCTTCGCTACTCTCGAGCTGAGATTGCTGCATAAGATGAGGAATGCGATCCGTCATGTTGTACAGCATATTGACGGCCTTGGACCCTCTCGCGACAGCTTCCGCTTGGCTATCGTCCCATGTCAGTGGATTGACTTTTGGAACGGATGAAGACACGTACCGTTTCTTGTCCTGCTTAGGTGGGTTGGACCTCTGGGGTCGAGGGCTCCGTGTCTGAATGACAGAGTGCTTGGGGCTGGCAGCAGAAGCAAAATCATTGAGCAAGGAAATTGCCGCCTCATAGTTGTCGGCCATGATTGCGGGTGGTGTTCCGGTAGTTCCCTTTTCAAGGATCTCGAATACCAGCGCGGCTGCTTCAGGTCGTTTAGCTAGGGCGCGAAGGATGGCCCAAAAGTCGGGCGATGTCATCATTTCACGCCTCAGAGGACCAGACTCATCGATGCAAAATGCAAGGCCTTGCAACACCAGGTCCGAGTTCTTGCCCAGCGCCTCTTGTGGTAAGCTTGAGATGGTGTGGAGCAAGAAAGGAACATTGACAAAGTCGTGGTCCTGGAAAGCGTCAGTACAAGATCGGGGTGCGCCAACAGCAACACTTACGTAGCCTGTCTTGAGAAGCTTGAGAGCGTAGAAAGCGGCTCGGGACACCGTGATCGCGTGGTATTGTCCCGAATCACGAAGGACGCCTTGGAGCGTGTCGAAAACTACCTTGCCCATATCCTCGATAGACTCGGCATCCCTAGTCGCCAACAAAGTGCAGAATTCCAGAAGATAGGTGACACTGGGGTCGTATCTGAGATGCCCTGATGGAGGAACGTGACCGTTTGTGGGAGATCCAGGCATGCTCTCATGCTTGACACTGATCACCGTCGTTGTAGAGTCCTCTGGAAGTTGATCGATGAGGGCCTCAACGACGGCCTTGGCAACCGACGCGTCAAGTTTACTCCATGATTGTTAGCATTAAGGTACCGGGAAGGAGAAAGGCAAACTTACGCAAGGTTGTCAAACACTGCATTCATTTTGCAAGATTTGATGCAATCGATAGTGCAAAGTGTGCTCTCCAGTTCCTCATCTGAGGGCTCTGGCGGGTCATCGGCAGCATAGCTCGAGATGTACGATGTGAAAGCAGAAAAGAAGCCCGTCTCTGCATTTCGTGCCACCCGATCAATGACCTGTGAGGGGGTTTGCAAGGGGATGGGCGGCAGGGGCATGGCTGTCAAGCTGCTTGGGGAGAAGGATGGTATCAGGGAGTTGGTAAACAGGTTGAGCCATATGCGGATGATCTAAGGGATGATTAGCACTGTCTTCAAGTCCAGAGATGGAAAACATACATATTTCCAGCTCTTGCGAATCAACTCTTCGCTATCAGTGACGACACGGAAAAGCACCAAAGTCGCGAGCTGGGCTCTAAAGTCCCTGCCCAGCTTGACAGCGAGCTCGCTAACCATAACACTGCCATCCCCGGCTTGGACTTCAGTATTAAGCGAGGTGTTGAAGGGAGATTCGGTTGCCAAAGTAGTCATGTGGCTCAGGACGTAGACGATTTGGTCGAGGGCTTCGGTGTTCTGGTACTTGGTGGCGATGCGAGCACATTCGTCAAATCCAGTGACGATTCGGGCAAAGACAGCGTCGTCCGTGGCAGACATGAAAACATAGGACAGGGTAGAAACGATTGGCTTCCAGGTCGTAGCGAACATGTCGGCATCATAAATATTCGTATCGCAGATGATCAGGTTCCCAGAGGACTCAGTCTTAAGGAGCAATTCTCTCCAGGCATAGTCGAAGGCGTGCTTGTTGTCATGTTCGTCAGGGAGAATGATTTCGTTGGACTTGATGGACTCGTAGATGGTCTGCAGGTATTCTGGAGCAAAGTTCTTGCCATTGTTTGTTCCCCTGAGGTTCTTGGCAAAGTCCTCCAATTTCATGCGCTTCTTGTCTTCCAAGTTCGGGTTGTGCTGGTCAGTGTTAAGCAAGATGATGGCATACGTCAGAATGTAAACCGCATCCTTATCCGCAACTTCTTCTGTGGTGTCGTTGGAGCAATATTTGTCTGCGAAGGACTCGACAATAGTGGAAATCAAAGGCGCTTCTCCAGGTAGGCGGAATGATTCGAGCAACTGTCTCAAGGCCTCATCCACTCTCTTACCAGAGAAGTCAAAGGAATCGAGGAAAGCCTCAAGGATAGCCTCATTGCCTCTCTTGGAGAGGAAGTCACCGAGCACCTTCTTGTTGACACGGGAAGTCCCCTTGAGGAACTTGGCCACGGCCACAGGGTCACTGGCATTCTCGATGATGCCTTGCGCCTCCAGGTAGCCCAGTCCTTCTTTAGGCTTCTCGTTGAACTTGCCTGCTCCCTTGATGATGATCTTCTTTCTCCGCCTCTGCTCTCGCAAAGTAGCCGGATCGGGATAACCATCGGTAACAGGGTCATCAAGTAGACGTTCAGCAATGAACTGGATATATCGCAGCAGCGCATCGAGGCAGAGAGGGGGGACACTCGTCGTGCTCCATGTTGCTGAGTCCGGCAAGGCATTTCTCGATAGCAGCCCAATCATATCCTCGCAAAGATCAGCTCGGTCAACGTCGCAATCGTAGTTGATGAAGAGCTCTGCCATGAATGTTGGCATTCTCGACAGCACTCCTAAGCTCTCAACCATGGCCTGACGAGCATCCGGTTTGCGGGCGCCCCCTTCCAGGCCAAGCTTCTGGCGTTCCCCGACTGGAACAGGGGTCGCTCGCCCACTGTTGGGCTTGGGGTTCAGTGGGATGCCAGAGTACAGAGATGGCTCGATCCCAGGTTCCCGAGGGATCTCAATCTTGGGATGAAGACATGAGACCAAGTAAGACAAGAACAGCTCTTGCTGCAACTTGAGAACACCACGGCAGGTCGCGAGAAGTGTGCCAGCAACAGTGAGAGATTCCTGAAGAATCGCCATGTTGTCGGATCTTACCAACTGGAAGAGAAAACAACACAAGCGGTCCTCGGCAATGACTGCCAATGCAGGATGTCGAGAGATGAAAGGCCCAGAAACCTCAAGGGCGACGTGAATGATACGCAAAGCCATGACCCTCATATTGTCAGTGTGTTGTCGCTCCTGAGGGTCCAGGAAATTAACAAGAACCCGGAAGAGCTCGCGAACAGAAGGTAGAGAATAGGGCCTGAGATCAACAGACTCCGTCTCTTCGGTTGGCTCGCTCGCAGTCGGTTGTGGTGTCTCCGAGTTTGACGCTGTATCTCTGCTACTCCTCTCAGGGTCCGGGGTCGCCGTTCCAGACAGTCCCAAACTCGTGGGCTCAGCAGACAAGCCTTCAGCCTCGGGCGCAGGAGCCTCCATTCTGACGCTGTCGAGGTCGTCGTCCACTTGCTGCTCCAACGCATCAGCGTCCTCGCCAGCCTCAAACTCAAGGTGCTTGATGTCCTCGAATATGATTTGACACATCCTAACCATGGAAGCCTCGGCGGTCCTGCGCAAAACGGCAGAAAATCGTGGTTGAGAGCAGATGGCGAGACCACGACCCATCATGTCGCAAACACTCTCGTCGCTCAAGATATCTCCGCCAGGGCCTGACATCATGTCCTCCATAAGGTTGAGAATCATAAGAAGTACCACCTCGACCTGTCCCGAGTCACTAATGTCGAATTGGCAGTGTGTAACAGCGGCTGAGAGGGACTGCATCGCGAGGGCAAATCGGGGCGACTCTGGGCAGATGAAGCCATATGCCAGAAACTTCCTCAGTGCGCCGAGGGCCAGAATCGTAATGGGGGCGGCGGTACCTTTGGCTTGGATGACGTGCAGGAACGGTGCGAGGATTGCAGGAGCATCGAATGACCGGATATCTAGACACAGAATGTTGTTAGCTACAGCAATCTATCATGACAGAAGAGTAGTGAGGATGGTCGCACCTTTGACACCAGCGAGCTCATGCCTCAGCTTTCCAAAACCAGTGATCATGGGGTTATCCTGCATGCTCTTGCCTCTCTGGCCGCGCAGTCCCCAACGATTGGTGAGGCCATCATGGGACGCATCGTCGCTGAGCCTCGCCGCGGGGCTCTTACTCCTCCCACGCGGAACAGGGCTCGGAGGGCCCAGGTGAACGGGATTGGGGCTTCCTCCAAGAATGGCGGACACGGACGAGTGCGGTGAGCGCGCATGCTTCTGGATGGCGGAAGTTATAGAGATACATTCTGAAATAACCAATGAAACAGGGTCGACTGCGACAGTGACAGGTCGACTCCGGTACTGCATCCGAGGGGGGAGGGTGCGGTGCTCAAAGCTGGAAACACCAGAGGGCCGAGGGCTCTCCATCGTTACGGGTTGCTGTTCATCGCGATTCATGATCTTCTGGGCTCGAGAACGGTCGTCGAAATGTGCGACCAGGCGATTCGCTCAGGTTCGGGGAGGCCGAGAACGTTGGAATCGGAGGTTCTGTAGGAGCTGCCAACTAGCTGGGTTTAGTATCGCACAGCGGGAAAAAGAAGACAAGTGTTCCCTGAAGACACGAAAACCGCGTCCTCTCTAGGGAATCTTTAGGACCGCTGGTAGAAGGTCGGGCGCTGCCTGGACAGTCGTGAGGGTGGATGATGGAAGATCAAATCGCTACGTAGCGCACTGCTAGCTAAGGCACCACTAACAACGTCGCGTGGAAGTTGCGCTCTGTCTTTCTCCAAGGTGTCGTCCAGCGATGTCGCTGATTGGCTAGCTGGGTACTGTAAGGCCGGTGGTCGGACTCAACAAACGCAAAATGTCATCCGTACGGATGTCAGCCTCAGTGGCTACCTTGACAGCCTTATAAGTGCTTACGAGGTCAGTCTACGAGTTTTTTTTTTTTTTCGTTTTCAGCCCATCATTCCCCTTGAGTTTGGCTCTCAAGGCTATTCAGAGCCTGTCCATTCATGAAGGAGTATCGAGCTCATGGTTCGTGGAGCTCATCGTATCTTTTTTAGTGGGGACCTTGCCTTATGAGCGACAGGGTAGCTGGTCATATCTGAGAAAGGGGGAGATGCATCGAGTATCCAAGCCAGACCATGCTGACGTTACTCAAAGTCGAGTTTGGCGATGACGAAGTGCTTAATCTTGTATCTTTTTGTTGGCTTGTAACCAGTAACCATTTCCCAACCGAACGCCTTCTACAACTTCCTCGAGGGTGGTTATCCTCGCACATCCTGCATGCCCAACTGAAAGCGTCCTTCAAATCAACCCCAAGGCCGCCCATAAAGTCATATATTGTACAACACATACCCCCCTGCTGACCAGACGGCTGCTCACGCAGCTGCTTTGCCGACCTTCTCCTTCTGGGCAGCATCGCCAGCAGCATTGGCTGCAGCTCCCTTAGCCACCTTCGCCTCTTGCCCGGCCGGCTTTCCCGCGTCCTTGACCGCCTTCTCCTCTCCCTTGACCGCCTTGCCCTCTTCATTGGCCGCCTTTGGTATGCTCGCATCCTTCGCAGAGTCGGCAGAATCACCCTGGCCCCTATGAGGTTTGGCCAAAGCATCTCGGTTGGGAGCGTTGGCTGGTTCCTTGATAGGCTTTTGCTGCGCCACCAGGTCCTGCATCTCTTGCTTATCCTTCTCCCACTCATTCCGGGTGTCACTGTACTCCTCCTTAATCTTTTGTTGGTTCTTCTTCTTCTCTTCCTCTTCCTTTTCACGAGCAAGTCGCTCTCGCTCCATTTCCTATGCCAAGCGTTAGATCGAGGGGGCCAAGTAAGCGTAAGGGACTGGGGGAAACAAACTTCCATATGGCGGATATCATCCACACTAGGTTCATACAAATGCCAGATAGTGTAGTGTGGCAGGCCTACAACAGAGTACTTCATTCTCTTGGACATCTAGCCAGTCACGTTAGCATCTCGGAAACTGTGAATTGCAACAGGCGAGTCACTCACCTTGCCAAAACCTTCAGTCTCAGCATGTTTCTCAAAGCTGAAAGCAGGGAAATGGACACCTGATCGGAAGACCTTGGCCTTTGCCAAGATACTGACTCCTCCAACACCATCAATCTCCATCTCCATGTCTGGGTCGCCAAATGGATCGCGGAGATAGGCCAAGTGAGGTCTCCATGTAGCATACTCGGCGTAACCTTCAACGATAACAGCATCCTCATCAAGCGTATCGGCAAGCGCCAAGGCCGTCTCAGACTCTTGCCAAGAATTCAGATCATAGGGCTGCTCTCCACCAAGCCAGTCAGGCAACGGTCGCCAAACGTCTGGAATGGGTTAGTGTCGCGAAACTTTGCGCAAAGTTTGATCGTAATTGACTTACTGGGAACAATGACATCCTTGTTATGGCGCATGAGATCCTCGAGAATAGTAAAGGGAGCAGTTTCCACATCGACGTCACGCCAGTAAACCCAGGAGTGATATGGTCGCAAGGCGGCGCTGAGCAGCCAGTTACGGGCCTGTGCCATCAGCTTTCTTCGACTAGCCTGCGCAGCGAAACCGTGACGACTCTCGACATCCTGGTTGACCTTCTGACCAAAATCCTTCTCAATGATAGATATCTCGCCGTAAGGTTGCTTCGGGTCCTCGTCGGCCTGGATCGCCTCAAGGTTTTCTGACAAAACCTCGAGCGTTCGGTCTTTGGAGTCGGAAACGAGGAAAGCAAGGTCGATTAGGTGATGAGGATAGGTGAAGTTGCGAAGGTGGGAAAAGAACATGGTAAGATGAGGTTCGGCATCTCGGAGCGGCACGCACAGAAGAATGCGCTCCTCACGTTCCCATCCACGGGCGGTGCCCTGGACTGTGGTCAAGTCGTAGTATCGAACTGTCTCAAGCTCAGGAGTGCCGCTCGTCGAGAGAAGACCGAAGGAAACGAGGGAGGCGACAGAGCTGGACGGCCATAGCCACAGGCTAAAGACGAACAGAATAATACCGAGGACGGCGATGCGAACAAGAAGCTTCTTGCGACGGCGTTGAGCGGGCGTCAATGTTCGTGGTTGGAACCTGGTGAGCATCCAGCCGTCAGCAATAGACTCCCAGAATCATGCGCATGCGACGCCCCAAAGACGCAACCAGCAGCTTGCATGAACCGAGAGGGGGAAACCTACTTGTGTGGAGAGATGTCAAAAGTGTTGCCGCGTGGGTAGCCGTTGGAATAGGCGGCGGCGTTGTGCCGGGGCATCATCTTGGAGTTGGCCGTTGGCAAGGCATAGGAGGGCATTGAACGACCTTTGCGCAGAGACGCTCCGCGTCGTGTCCCTAGATCGCACTCGAATTCGAACGCAAGATTGTCGTGTGCTGGCAATAGATCGGCGGAGCGAGAGGATGGTTGATGGGAAGCCCAGAAAAGTGGTTGATGTTAGGAGGGCGACGCAGGGGATGCGATGCCCAAGAGACTACCAAGCACAGCGGGTGGTTCTAAACGTCGCACGGTGGACTCTCGTATTCCTGATCTCTTTTCAGCCTCGAAGTCGCCTTCGACCGTCTTCTATCGCGTTGCGTTGCCGTATTCTTAGTCGAACGAGTGTCGTTGCGCAAGGGCAATGTGGCTACAAAGCCGACCGTTTCTCTTGGGGAATGGGATACGAAGTGCTGCGTGCCAGGGCGAGTCGGCCGCTGAAATGCATGTGTTCTGGTCCCTTTAGTCGAGGGAAGGGGTCGTGGGGCAGTTTCTGATTGGATCCCTCGACATCAGCTTATCCGAGACTAGGCCCTGACAAGAAACCTGTACGCTCCACCCTGGGCGAAGTTTGTTCTAAGATGATACTTGGCAGTGCGTGAGATGCTTCAATTCAGAGAGATGAGTGGGAGAGTGTACCTAAGGAAACAGAGAAAGTATCTTGCTCTTCAACTAAATGCGCATGATGACTCCAGGAGAACATGACCACTTACAAGGGGGTTCTCAAGCTTTAGCCAGTGGAGGGTTATCTACGCTTTACACGGCAATCTCCTTTATACGCGCCGTGCAGGGGTGCTAAGATGTCACTTCTATCCAACAGACGTCACAAACGGCCAGGTTGTCATTGATCGGGATGGGGACTCCTCGCCGCCTGGAGAAATGTACTCCGAGATGGGAGGCGATCGTGATCTCAGGGTCATCAGGTTGCATGTGGACTACTGTCCGTTGTTCACGAGAGCATGCGAGAGGACAAAATCAAGAACTGAGCAAATTGGACAGAAAGCCCAGGAATTGTATTTTTCATCTACTCAAGGCTACAAAATACCCCTACTTACCTGTGGGTGTCGATGTCAAGCGGCTCGGACTGGCGTCAAGGTTCTCCCTGAATCCTTTTGCATTCGTTAGCGAATGTCAGATGCTGATGGAATAAAGCAGAGAAAAAAAATATGCAACCAGGGGAGAACGTGATAATTCAGACAAGCCAGTTTACTCAGTCATCTCAGCCGGCCCTGACTACTAACAACCCAGAACGAGCCACCAGCACCCCTGACACTGGAGTCGGCATAACACCCAAGAGAAACTCCACAACCGGTCATCAGCTCTCCGAGAAGAGCCTATGGTGCGGGAGGGCGACTTGGCCAAGATGAAGTCGTTGAATGGATAGAACTTGTGTCATCATGAAACACAATCCCCTTTGCACCTCAAGTTCGCGCGATAGACTTACTGAGCAGATTGGTAACTGAGGCGCGACGGGAATATTGGGTGACTCAGACGTTCCTAGCACTTGTATGAAGTTAGCTTTAAGCTACAGAGGCGAGATGAAGTAAAGGGTAGAAGGAAGTCAAGTATCAGAGATCTTGGTTTGGTAATTTAGGAGTCATCACAGCGCTTCAGAAGCAGAACTGAATGAAAGGTTTCTCATCATCGACTGGGGGTAGGTGGGAACTGGAAGTGAAAAAATTTACGAACCTTGCAGGCGGTCGAGTCCAGTCGACCTTGTGGTAGAGTGAGTATAGCAAGTCTGCCTAACGCTTTTCAAACCAGTCAGTACAAGGCCGATCAAGTGTTGGCTTGATGATGTGAGAAATAGGCAATGTCGTTGTGGTCAGATGGTAGTGCATGTTGTTCAGACGCTCAGGTATCGCGGGAACAGTGGTGTGAAAGATCATCATTTGAGCGCAAAGAAAACGCTTGGATGCGCAACGTACCTTGGGCGATTGGCAACGAAAGAGAGCCTGAATAGAATCCAAATCAACACCGTGACATGTTTAGCAGGTCGTCAGAATTTTGATCGATCTCGCTCGTCAGCAGTGTGCCTTGGAGAGTAGCGAGGCTCTCGAATGTGATGAAGAGAGAAAAGAAGAGGAAGCTTGAACGGTGGTCGGCGAGAAAATTTGAAGGGTTCAGAGATGGGTCCTTGGATGACTAATCTACGCGATAAGCCGTATCCACCCCGCTTAATTGCATAAAGAGCCTCACTTGAGAGCGACCAAAATCCATGTTCGCATCGATGAAAGTTGCGAAGGTCAAAATTGATTCATTAGAAAATGGCTGACCGACGGCGCATCAACGGTCCCGGAGGTGTCACGATACCTCCGGTATACGAGGCAGATGAATCTTCCATCACGAGCCGGACACGACCTCCGAACGGTGTTCGGGCGCAATGTGAGTGCTTGCATGCTGGACATATCTCATAACCTTTTGCAGCTGCAGGGGACTAACATCCGAATCAGACTTGAGGACTGGGGTAACTGCTTCAGCGTCTGGGTCAGCATACCTGGAGATTGAGTCTCAGGATGCCTCTGGTAGCAAAGGCATGAAGCTCACATGTACGGTCCATGGGCCCAGGTCTTTACCTCGATCAGCTCCCTTCTCTCCTCACATGGTTCTGTCTACTCACGTCAAATATGCCCCCTTCGCCACCCGCCAAAGGAGAGGATATCTACGCGATGCCAGTGAGCGCGACTTAAGCTCCCATCTCGAGGCAGCCCTCCGCGGAGCCCTCATTGCGGACCGATGGCCTAAGAGTGGAGTGGACGTTATCGTCACCATCATCGAAGGAGACCAAGCCCGACAAGTGGCCGTGGAGCAAGGCAGCGAGGAGTGGGATATGATGAACGTACTGAGTGGATGCATCACAGTCGCGGCGGCAGCTCTCGCTGATGCCGGTATCGACTGCGTTGATACAGTTTCGGGAGGAGTTGCAGCGTTGGTACCCGGCCAAGACGACAACGAACCTGTTATGGTGCTGGACCCGGTCCCATCAGAACACAAGGAGATTCTAGCGGCCTGTTGCGTTGCATACCTCCCCGCGCGGGACGAGATCACAAACCTATGGCTAAAGGGCAGCCTCCCATCATCCGACGCCAACCTCCACAGGGATCTTGTCGCACGCGCGGTGCATGCAAGCAAGGCGGCCAATGACGCAGTAGCAGCATCTCTCTGTGAGTCTGTACTTGCGGGTTGACAGATGAGTCCATTTCGTGTGGCAGGTTTGGAAACCCCGTGAATCCCTCAGCGTCAGCGAAGTGCTGCCGCCCAACGAACAAAGGTTCAGCTTCGGTTCACCACTTGGGCAGCACGAGGAGATCAGGCGGGTGCATCACGAAGTTATCATGATGCGTCGTTTCATGCGGAGAGATAAATCAGCATTCTACGGCTGATATCCTGCTGGGCTCGCTCGGGGACTGGAACACTAGAAGGACCCATTTCTCCAGCTTCACATGCCCAGTTCTACAGTTGCGCACAACAAATCAAGGAAATAGTACTCGTCTGGGCATAGAATAAGAAGAGAATCACAGCCAGTGATCACTAGAAATCTAATTAAAACCACGCCATTTAACCGCTCCATCTCCAGCTGATGCTTCATCATGAAGAGTGCTTAAGCGTCAACCAGGTGTTCAGAGGGAAGTCCGTAAGTACCTCTTGCGCAAGCTCTGTTTCAACGCACTGTGCACTGTGTGCTGGATTGAAATTGGTTCTCCGCTTCGTTCAAGCTCACCCGACACTAACTATAAGCGGCTAAGAGGCTCATCCACACAAGCACCAGGCCTTTCCGCTTCGAGACTAGCAACAGTCGCGCTACCTGGCAGGTACACCCGCGAGGGTCCCTGGTTGCCAACGAACCTCCGCTTCGAATGTCAACATTGAGGTACCTAGCCTCATCATTACCCCAGACCAAAGCAGTCAAAGCCGCCGAAGCACGCTTTGCTTCGACCATCCAGAGAACTCGAGTGGGCACCTTGGCGACAGGACGCTTCACAATGTCTTGGACGAGACCCATCAATCCGCTCTTGTAAAATACACCGAACTCGACCGTCCACCATTTGAACCCGTCACTCCCGCTATCTCGATATCGTCGACCTCGCCCCCAATTACCTCGCTACAGGCCATGGCCGCAGAGCTCGTGCCATCCACGCCATCACCCCTCACGAGCTTCTCGAGTGCCGGCACAGGCCCCAATATCAGCAGCATTCCCAGTTCATGGTATAATCCTGCAGCCTGGACTGTTAACGTAACCCGATATGCGCCCATCCTCGAGGATCTGGTCTGGGCCGGTCCCCGAATCGTGAAGAAGCTTGGGTCATATATCTCTGTTCCCGATACCCTCCAAACCGTCCCGGACGTTCCACGATACGTGCCAGCGGCTGCCGATGCGAGTGCCATACTGGCCGACGCCGACTCGACTATTCAAGATATAATGGAACCTCTCGTGGAACCTCTCGTAGCTGCTGCGGGAGCCTCAGAAGCCCTTGGAGCGGAGGCGGAGGCTATCGCTCCCACCGCGCGTCTATCTGTTGATGGCGCCCGTGGCCTGGGCAGCGTCTTTGGCTACGCTACGAGCAAATGGGCACTTTGCTGCATCGCCATGGCCGTCATATTAAACCGAACACACATCTTCGCTGCCACTCGAAGACGCTTACGGCTCCGATGGCCGACAAGGCTCCTGCTGCGATTTCTACCTGTTGTCTTGCTCGTTTATCAGGCTCGCCAATTACTCCAGTCCATCCAGTGCCAGACATCCTCCAACTTCTCCGAGTTGCGTTGGGGAAATGCAAGCAAGAGCTCCGACCTCATGTTCTCACATGCCAACTCGTTTCTCAATTCTCTGAGCTCGACTCTGTTATTCTCGACTTCTGACGAAGAAGCATGTGTCGCCGTACGAATGATACCCTCGGACGAATCTGGCTCTGCCCGCGACCTCGCTGGTTCTTTGTCGTTACTCTGGCCCCTCTTTGGTACATTCTGTCTGAGCCAATTCCTCGAGACTGTCTCATGTGCCGTACAAGGTCGCCCAGTTGCTCCCGAGACTGGCATGACGCTCTTCGAACAGTCTCTTGCTTTCGCCGAAGCCGACGCTGCTATTAGCAATCAGCTCGGCTGGGGATTGTTTGCCAAAGCTCGCCCCGTTGATGCTCCTTCCTCTGCTCTTGGAAGTGCCATAGCTTTGAGCCGATCGATGATTATGAAGCGTGTCAATACTCCCCCAGAGGTACTTCTAGTTGCCTTTCTGTCGTCCATGACTCACATCACGAGCCATGTGCTGGGCATCTTCAACTTGCAAGCGAGATATCGCCTTGTTAGCACAGGGTTTTGGGGCATATGCTTCATGGGAAGTATCGTATGGAGTGCCATATCGTTTGACCTTGATGACCCATCCTCCCAGGGCTTGCTCAGATTCCCGACAGTCTGCATCGTTGGCTTCGTTCCACATGTTCTTGTCCTCATAGGCATCGTCATGTGCGTGTTCATCTATTCGTTAGCCCTGCTGCTCTCGGCATTGTCTCCCCCGTCAAGCCCCGATGTGGCTTCCATGACATTTCGCCAGCGCCTCAGCCATGCCCACGGAAACATGCAAGCCAATGTTTCCCTGTCGGAAATTCGCATCACTCGAGAAATGGACTTTTACACGGCGCTTCTTCGCACCGGCTTCGGAGCTATCACAATGGCTAGCGAAGCTGTCTACCTCAACGAGGATCGAGGGGTTAATCTCAAGCGACACACTTGGCTGGAGGAGGAGCGCTTCAAGGAAGCAGAAGAGCTGCAGAGAAAGCTCATCGCCAGCGGTTTGCCAGATTCTCGCTACGACCAAATCGGTGCCATTGGCTTGATCCCGGTGAAAGCAGGACCGGTGATTGCGTCAAATGGCTATGCCAGAGAACGTGCTGCACAGAAGGTGCCAAAGAGCCGGGGTGAACGAAGTCTCCGAGTCGGCATTGGGGCAGCTGAAAGAAGTTCCCGTTGGCTTATGGCTCTTGAGTTTCTGCTCAGCATCAACAAGCTCATTGCAAGGATAGGGGCAAAGTCTGTCCTATGGTGCCTTGCGACCCTCCGCATCCGATACCAGCCTGGCTGGCTTCTTCGGCTTGCTCGCCATCCCAAAAGCATTAAGAGTCAGACAAAAAGCTCTCACCGCAGCCAAGCACGAAACAAGGGAGCATCGGCCTATAATGATGGTCGCATCCCTAGAAACGAGGCGACAGATGTGGAAGCCGAGTTCAGGCGTACGAGCGGCCAAGATGAGGACAGCCTGGACACGGATTTGTACAAATACTGGCTCAAGGGTGGTTGGTGGGGATCGACCGACACAAGCGGTGATTTCGAACCACGTTCAGATGACGATGATTTCGATACTACGAGTGTTATCTCATTATCAACGACGGGCGAGGGAGTCGATGACTATCAGCAATGGGAGTCGGATGACGATGACGGCCAGAGAACCCCTACCCAGCGATCACCTCGAGTTGCTCGAGAAAGCACCCCTTTTGTCGATAGTCCTATGCAGATTTCCGATCTTGCACGCCTGCTCCATCCAACAAACGCAGAAGAGCGAGAGGAGGCAAGGACGCTATCGGCCCATCTTCAGACTGACGGCATCATGACACGATCCAAGTATCGCCGGATGGAGCAGCTACAGCGAACGCGAGTTCTCACGACGCCTGGGGCCAGCTTGTTGCACCCTGGAGCCACTGGAGCCACAGCAATGCCATCAGGCCGTCACACCAAGCTCAGTCCTGACGAAGAAGAAAGGCTGCTAGAGCAGCTTCTACTCTCACGGCGTCTACCCGGCTCTGCTGAGCCATTCGCGTCAACATCGTGGGAAGAGGGTGGCTCTGGCTTTGGGAGCGACGGACCTCAGTGTGTCGTGTGCCAGAGCTCACCACGAACAATCATCGTCTGGCCCTGCCGATGTCTGAGCCTCTGCGACGACTGCCGTGTCTCCCTAGCTATGAACAATTTTGACAAGTGTGTCTGTTGTCGTCGGGAGGTGATCAGTTTCAGCCGGATATTCGTTCCTTGAGCTCGGTTGGCCACTGTTGTGCTCGATTATGGCAGGATTGGTATGAAGTGGTTGACTTTGAGTAGTGCAATATACTATAGGAAGGGAACAATTACCAGGAGTTTTCTTTTACAATTCTGATTCGTTTTACATGTTCAGCGGAGTTGGTGGCATAGTCCCGCGAGAATTAGGGAAAGATCATGTCTGTTTCGCGGTCACGTCTCTTGACGCATTATTGATAGCATTTAAATTAACGAGGTTTACATCGCTGCCCATTCAATACTAAAGGTTCGCATCTTGCCGTCTGGAAGCTCTTCAGTCCCTGGTTGCTTGCTTCCTACCAGGAAAGCCTTCTTGACTGCCGTAGCAAGGCGGCCTCCTGCTACGATATCCAGGACAGGGATCTCTTCTTCCCACCCATACTGATTTGCCATGAAGTGTGCATGGAATCTCAGAGGGTCACCTGGGTAGACACTGTACTTGGCACCGAACCGTAGACCAGGGGTCATGTAGTAACCCGAGGTCAAGAGGAAGCCACACAGTGGGCCCGTAGTCGGTTTCTCGGCAAGATATGTCCTTTCTGCTTCAGGAGAGATCAACGGCCCACTGGATGTCGGCGTGACACCGAGGGACTTGTATGCAGCATCCGTTTGACGCGGGTTGGGTTCAGGCTGGTCACTTGAGAAGAGAGCATCGTCATCTGCATTGCTAGGGGTGGTTCGAGAGGCGGTCGGGCGGGGCCTTCCATGCTTTTCTGCCACTTCGATGGCTCTCTTGGCATTCTTCTCTGCGAAAACCTGCTGGGCAGTTTGCTTCCTTGTCTTGAGCGAGCCGAGGTATAGCCTCTTCGTCTCAGGGTTGGGGCTGCGCAGCGCAGCCTGATGGGCAGCTACGTCATCTACGAGAAAAGCCACCTTCTTCTGCACCAGCGACTCGGCCTCCTCTGGCCGGAGCTCGACAGGCAGACCGAGAAAGATGTTCTGGGTCGGCTGCTGAGGCGCCGTTCCGGCCAGCGTCCCGTTGACGTTCTCGTTGCGACGGAGAAGGGCAGCAGCGTCCGAGTCGAAGACGAGGTAGCGCCCTGCGATCTTGGAGATCCGTACAGGAGCTGGGTCTGAAGGCATAGCCATGGTACCTATGAAGCATCGCGGGTTAGCGGATGCTCTGATTGCGATGATATAAAAGCGCAAGAATGTGATAAGGACAACATCATAAGTCGTCTTCGTAATTTTATAGTGTGTCGTCACAGAAAATCAGGGGATTGACAGATATAAGTGTATAATCATTGTGTCCATGGTTCGCGCGCAGCAAAGAAAATTGTTTGTACATACCTGTTGAAGTAGAGATGTTGATCAGGAGAAAGAAGAAGGAAGCAGAGTTGCAGCTCGGAGCTCTTTTGAAGGGGGAAGAATTTTTTTGGCTGTGGAGCTGGGGGGGTCCTTCGCGATAAGATAAGACGGCAAGCTCCAGCCTCCCCAGGGAGCTCCACGTTTGGTGAGCTCTCGACCGACAGTTGCTTCAACAAGGATGATGCGTTGAGCTCAAAAGTCGAGACTCTCCTTCTTCGGTTCGTCTTTCTTGGACGGTTTGGGACTCTCTTCCTCGTCACCAATTGGAGGAAGGCTAAAAGGCGTAATGACCAGTCCACTGGAACCGCTGAGTTTGAATGAAAGGTTCTCACGGTTCCAGGTGCCCTCCAAGCCACCACCCTTCTCATGGAACACAGGGAGACTGTGGGCGCGCAAGAGACCTTGGCCTTTATCCTCGCTTCCTGGCTCACGAGTAATTGGGGCTTGGTGCTGCAGAGGAATGAGCTCGAGGACTCCATCAGACAACAGTTCCATCCACCGCGTTAGTCCAGTTGACCGCGGGAAGAGTGTGACAGGAATGGTCACGATCGCTGTAAGCTGGGTTGAGAACTGTCGGAGGAGAGCTCGCAGCGCGTGCAGGAATTTGAGAATCTCGCGGGGCTGGCTGGCAGCAGAGTTGTAGAGTGTGGGTGAGAGCAGGCTAGGAACCACAATCCTGTGGATGGTTGAAGGAGGTGAGTTCTTGATTTTGGAAGTCACATCCGCAATAAACTTGTGAAAGGGAGTTTGCGTTGGTGAAGCCAGAGGGCCATCAACTGGTGTCGCAAAAAGTTGGCCTTTGATAGCGCTGCTCTCAAGCCGCTTGGTCAGGTTGAATCCATGACAAAAGATACTCGCAGTTTGACCGGGTCCTTGGGTCACTTGAGGATCTGAGTCAAGACGTTAGAGGAATGTCGGAAAGAAAAGAGTAACAGAAAAAACATGCCTCTGGCCGGCACGTTTCGCTGCCCAAGTGTCTCATAACGCCAGGCGATCTTCATCTTGTCATCCGAGGACGACGTAGACTTCCCACTGCTCTTAGAACCATCCAGACTTCCCAATCCTGGAAGTTCCCTGCGCCAGGCATCACCAAAGCCCAGTAGATGGACGTGATGTCCCTGTACAAGTCCTTCTGCGGCATAGTATCGCAACAGTACACCTCCGAAATCGGTGGTCCCGGTCTCTTCGATGAGCAGAGATGTTCCCATGGGCATACCGGCATGACCAGCCAGGAGTTGGTCCAGAGACTGCGTGCCGGTTGACGTTGTGAGGCGTCCATCTAGCGGAGATGGTCTTGTTCCTGGTGCAAGAGACTTCTCTTGTCGGGCAGCTGGTGATGCTGGTCCCGAAGACCCTATCACGACGTTTCGCTTCCGAAAGGACATGACTCCTAAACTGATATATCTCGTTTCAGATTTGATAGAGCAGTTTTTACTCACTGTGAAAAGAAAAACGACAATGCTTATATGGAACCGTGAGCTTTCAACAGCTTCAAAGTCTTTGTGTGCGCCCCGCTTGGTAGGTATCCGATCCGACGTCAGTTCTCGATTTTATGCGCCTAACCCCACCAGCTTTTTTAGTCCACTCCAAACCTTTTCACTTTCCCTGCGCCGACGACGACGACAAAGCCAACCTCTCCGACTACCCTCTTGACTCTACAGAGTTGACCGCTCGTTGTTTCCCTTCAGTCTCGAGATCCATCTCCGAACCGCCCACAATGGCTAGTGGCGACGCCACCCTCTTTGAGGAATCCTTCACGGTGACCGACTATGACCAGTCCAAGTACGATCGCGTCGCTCGCATTTCGTGCACGTCGAGCGACTCGCAGACGGTTATGACGCTCGACATCAACATTGAGCTCTTCCCCTGCGCCGTTTCGGATACCCTGCACGTGGTTCTGTCTACGACGCTGTCCCTGGACGGAAGCAAGGAGGACGAGAAGGGCTGGAGGGACGTGGGCAAGGCTGGTGATGCGCCGGCGACGATTGCGGATCTTTACGACTATGTTTGCCACGGCAAGATCTACAAGTTTGAGGAGACATATGACGGAAACACCATGTGAGTTGATCTCAAACACACACATGCCTTTGAACTGCTGAGGACCAGTTGCGCTAACCGCAGTTTCCGACACACAGCAATGCCTATGTCTCGTTCGGCGGCCTTCTCATGTCACTTCAGGGTCCCGTCAAGAAGCTGACGCCCCTTCGCGTCGACAATGTGTATCTGCTTGTCAAGAAATAGTCTGGCCGAATATTTCTGCTGTCCCGTCCATCTACCTAGGCTTTAGCTCTACACCGCCGCCCGAAGGCATCTATCTGCATTCCAATAGCTCTAGATCATGCTGTAATGATACCCAAAAACGAACCGACGTCTCGGACCCCCAACAATCTTCTTTGGTGCCCCTGCGCCTTTGCAGTCTCGTTCGGCAGCTACCTAAACTCACGCAGGGCGCCAGTTGCTCTGGTGTGGACCTGGGAAAGGAATGTCACGACGCACCCTCCGTTTGATCTGTTCAATCTCGGGCTCGTTTTCCTGGGTGAGGATTCCGTGGCGGATGAAAAAGTCGAGCGTGACGAGCGCGCAGTTTGGCTTGAAGCGCCCCCTTGCGAGGTCCGCCCTAACCTGGTCGACGTCGCACAGGTCGAACCTCTCGGCCTCGCCGTCCTTGGGTTGGGGTACCACGTCGCCGGGGAGCTCGAGGTGATAGACCCATTGGCACTCGGGATAAATAAAGCCGCCCTCGCCGACCTGCCCTGCGTCCGTGATGTAGATGTATGTGACGTTGCCGACAAACTTGGCGCCCTTGCGGACAGTCTCGTCTGGGAGGCTGGCCTCCTCGTCGGCTTCCCGGATGACACACTCGAAGGGATCCTCACCCGTCATGAGGCCGCCTGCAACTGTGTTGTCGAGCATGCTGGGAAATGTTGACTTGTTGCGAGCACGTGTAGGCACCCAAAGCCGAAGGCCATACGGCGCACTCTCATCCCGGACGTAGGCAATCATGTGGACACCATATCGCATTGTGCCGATCAATCCCATTGCTGCACGCTCCATACTAAACAGGAGCTCACCAGTTCGTCCGTAAACGGGCCAGAGCTCGTTGCGCCAGCCACGAAGCAAGGGGAACGTCTTGTTCTGGCGCCAGTAGTCACCCAAAGCCGCAACACGGCGAGTGCGCTCCTGCTCTGTGCCCTCCTTGAAAAGCGCAACAGTACGCTTCTCTGTATCATACTCCATCTTGCCCCGGACATCCTCGGGCACCTTGAGGAGCTCCTGGAAGACACGGTCGAGGACATAGCCGATGGGATAAGTGCCCTGAGCATCTTCCCATACAAGAGTATAGAGACCAGCGTTCATCTTGGTAAACGCATCAGGGTCCGTATCGGCATATGGGAACCTTGAGGTGTGAGTTACCTTCTTAGGTCAATACTTGATAACTTACATGTCGACATCGTCGATCAAGTCGATGTTGGTTTTGGTCATTTTGGTAAGAGAACTCAAGAGCTCGGGACAACTAGTCGAGGGGCTATATTTCGATTGACGTAATTCGAGTAGAGACTTTTCCTCCTTCAAGTAAACCCGTGAGGAACTTTGGTGTGCTTGCAGTGGTCGTTGATACGCAGAGAAGAGTTCATCAAATGATGAAAATGCGAGAGTCCTGCGGCCTTTTTGTGACACTCTTTTATAGACGAAGCCCAGTGAGGTGACGGCTACTCTCATGGAATGAATCTCCAATGAGATCAGGAGTATTGACAGCAATATCGAGTTTCGTCGCCCGGTTCATATGCCAGCGAGTTGCCTTATTCGGTGAGGCTGAATCAGGAAGTCGAGAAGCACTCATCTTATCGATAGAGGGCTCTCGTGACCGTGGCCAAGACCCACGTCTTCGGTGAATCTCAATCTGACAAGGTGAATACTAACAATGCTGCAGGCAAAAGACAAACAGGTTACATCTTCACCTATGAGAACCATAAGAAATAGTAAGCACGGGCGAATTACTACCGTGTCGGCCATTACACCCATCCAAAGCTCAAGTTGTACGAGACAATTCCCCTCGTACATGCCTAGGTACCCTAGACCTCCACAGGCAGAATCCGGTATGAGGTCACCAAACAGTTCCACTTCCTTCTGGAGAGCCCTGGAAGACGCGCACCAATCGTCTCACACCAGCCAGCCATAGAAGGACAAAGAAACTTACAAACTCAACACCATAACATAGCCTCCCCGAGATAAGACGACGACAAACCAACCCACGCACTTGGACCGTCGAAACCCGCTCAATTGAACGCGCCTCGTTCTCAATTCACACCTAATCTAAATATTCACAATGTCGGGTCCCCTCTTCGGCATCGTCCCCGCCGGACAGCCCTTGATCACCGAACCAGCCTCAGCCCCCTCACCAACCTCATTCCTCTATTCTCTCCCCACCTCAAAGTCCTTCTCACACATTGTCGTCTTTATGCTCCCTGGCGTCTCCCTCCCGCCCAACACAGCCGCCGCCATCTACCTCGCCACTGCACAGGACGTTGCCGCCGCCGCTCAGTCTGGCGGGACCCCTAACTTCCGATTCCTCGGTGGCATTGGCCCGGGCAAGGAGAGCGCCATGTTCAAGGTTAGCGGAGGCGGCGACGCGAGTGGCCTCATGGTTGGCGTCTCTGTTGAGCCCGAGGAGTCGGTCGGCCAGCGACTACAAGAGCTTGCTGCCAACAAGGCCACCAACAATGCATCAGGGGGTCAGCCCAGCACCACTGTACTGGCGCAGCGCATCATCCAGAACGCCTTCAACTTCCTATCAAGCTTCAGCGGGTCAGCAGGCCCTGGTGGCGTCGAGGTTGTGCCGCTGAAAGCGTTTGAGGACTGGTGGCGCAAATTCGAGTCAAGAGTTCGCGCAGATCCTAGTTTCCTCGAGAAGCAATCGAATTGATCTGTCTTCACGCCTTTTACGTTTGCATGCTGGGTCATGCTTGATAAGACTTGGGTATTTTTTTTTTTTAGTTATTGGCCTTAACGAAAGAGTTGGATGTTGGGTTGGGCATCATGGATATCCCTCGGAGCGGGATGCAGACAGCGGGAACCTGTTGTAACGATAAGGCGCCATACCATGTTTTAAAGCGATGTTTGTTCTTAATCAACATGTATTTGCACTTGACTGAATTATTGTCGGTAATCATGTACTGAAAGTGCTCCCTATGCCTACCACAAGCCCTTGACCAAAATGTCTCTGAAAAGCAGACTGCCCAATATTCAAAACGAGGTCCATCTCTTTGCCACTCGTCTCGAGACCAAGGATTGACAGATTCCGCAACGCCCTCAAGACGAGTTTTAGAATGCGAATTCCCTCAAACGCCAGATCCTGTGCCTGTACCAGCAGTTTCCCCAAACGCCGCAAAGTTGATCCCAAAGTCCTACCAACATCATGCAGTTTTGCCCAACGCTCAACCCGACCATTTTTTTTTTTTTTTCATGTGAAGCCATTCAGTCCTCTTGTAACGGAGTCATGAATGGGCTCTTGGTTCGTGTTGGGCTACCATTCCGACTCTTTCGCCCAGCGCTCAACAAAGATGGCGATAGTCTTTCCCGGCTCTCAGTTCGTATCACGAGTCCAGCACGGTCCATTGCCAAAGGAGGTCGTAAGAGGTCGTCCGCCCGTCCTAGACCGATACTGGGTGTTGCCAAGCCAGACGCCCGTCCCTTCCGGGACCCGTTGCTGCTGCTATCGGAGTGGTCGTTTTCGTCGGAGTCGACATCGCCAAGCTCAAAGTCGGAAAGATCACCCTCCTCCATGACCCTCTCGTATGATCCCAACGAATTTCTTCCGAAAAGCTTGCTAGCCAGAGAGCGACCAGGCCTTCCAGAACGCCGGCGACGGTGCACTATGCCGAAGATCTTTCTTCTCCGTTCAGGCTTGCGGAGAAGATAAGCCACCAAAAGGAGAACAGCCACGAATGCAATAATCCCGGTGGTGGAGGATCCTGGCTTCTTCAACATGTCGTCCAGGTCGTCATCGTCGTCGTCGCCAACATGAGAGCCAATCGGAACAGAGCCAGCGTGCTCGAAATCATCAGGCGTTCCCTTTTCCACATTGGTACCGAAGCCAACAGGCAACGCTGTGCCCTGGGGAGGGACTTGGCCAGCAGCGTACAGAACCATCTTTCCCAGTGTCCAGCTCAGTTCGATACCATCGATCTTGTCCACCGGCTTGAATGGATCCTCCATCTTGTCGGTCTCCTTGGCAGTGCTGTTTCCGTGTCCACCCTCCAAACCGACTCGAGGAATGCCAATGCCGTCGTACAGCATGTTGATGAGCCAGGAAGCCTTGAAGCATGCGGCGCGAGCCTCCTCGGCCTTCTTCTCGGGCGACTTCTTGCGCTTTTCCAACTCACTCTCGATATCCTGCCAATCACTGGTGCAAAAGTCGTGGACAATGGACTGGTACGAGGCGAGGTCATACGCCGTATGCTTTCCACCAAACACGCCGTGTGTTGTGTGCCAGTACTCGGAAACTCCGACGAAATGGTTGATATCGAAGTCAATGCCTGGTACGTGTTGGCCGTTGACCAAGCAGGGCTGATCCGGGCATGGCTTATCCTTGCCGAGGAGAGGGTATGTGACGCTCAAGCATTCGTCGAACTTTCCTGTGCCGACCAGTACTGGTTCGTCGACCTTACCCTCAACATAATCGCCCCTCAATGTAGTTGTCAGACCAACAGGCATACACGGATCAGGGACCTCCTGGATCGTCTTTCCTCCGTACTGGTCCCACAAGCTTTCGACATAACGGTTACGAGCCTCGTTGGCTCCAAAGCCAAGCCATGTCGCAGTAAAGACCTTGTATTCGGCCGGAGAGCCATCGAGAGTCCGCATGCGTACAAGCTTCAGGTCGTTCGAGTGCTTTTCGGATTCGGTCGCGTTCGGCGCAAAGGCGATCTGGGCGGACGCGCCACCCATGTCGAGGAAACCATATGTATGGTGATTCTTGCCATGATCGTGTTCTTCAGGATGATCGAAGCCGCCGAGAAGGTAGTTGGCAGCAATCCAGCCGTATAGACCCTCGGTTTCGCCAGAGATAACCTGAATATGGGCATTGCAATCGGGGAGGATGAACTTGGTGCTCGCTTGTAGGTATGTGCACATGGACTGAAGAAGGGCAGTTTGTTTCGGTTTCGGCAGCAGACGCATGCCAGCTGTAGCCATGAGGTAGATGGGCGTCTCGGAGACCTTATCGGCGGGGACTTCCTTGAGGGCGATCTTGATCAGTTCGTCGAGATGGTTGACACCAATTTCGGAGGGCTTGTCGGCAAAGGTCGAGACACCGGGGTGAATCTTCTTGCTCTCCTTGAGCTTGATCTTCGGGAGGGTCTTGAGCTGGGTGACGGAGGCGTCCTTCACGGCGGCGGCGTGGTTCTTCCACTTGTAGATATACACACGGGTTCCCGAGGAACCAGCGTCGAGTACGACGCCATATTGCGCTGCGCGACACAATACTGTCAGTTAGAAGCCAGGGGTAAAGGTTGGAATACCAACATGATTTACCCATGAGGGTCAACGCTGGGAGAGCTTATAGCAATTGCGACAGCGATAAGGTGTCTTAAGTTTGATTAGGGGGCGTTCTAACGCGAAAGCGGATGAGTGTCGATTCGAGGTTCGCGAAGGGGGCGCTGGATGGGCTCGTTTCGATCTTTGGGCAAACGCTTCGTGGTGTGTTACGACGACAGGTGGATCCAAGGAGTTCGAGTCGACGAGGCCGAAACTGGGGATCGATACCTTTGAGGTTTGAGATTTGGAGCGAGCGGGAGTCCCACAAGGGGGGAGTGAGTAGACAAAGATTAATTAGGTGCTGGTCAAAAGCGAGAGACCAGATATTATTAGGTGTTTTAGTAGTTGAAGCGAGTGTAGAGCATCGTGCGAGATGCGCGAGCTGAGTTTGGTAAAAAGCGAGAGGAAGGGGGGGAGATTTCGAGTCTGAAGCTGAAAACGAAAGGAAGAAAGCAAACGGGCCGTTCCAAGAAACGGGGAGAGGGAAGAGGGGCCCAGTGGTCTCAGTCACAGGCCAGAAGAGGATTAGCTAGGATGATGAAGTGACAGGGGACTGAGCAAGGAACACGAGATGGGGTGTGGTGGGCAATTGGTGTCGAATAGATTGTTGCACGCGGGAAGGGAAATGGAGTCGTCACGATAAGACGATAGATAAGCCAGGGGGAAATGGGAAAAGGCAGCAGATGAAGAAAAAAAAAACAATGATTTGTTGTCCCCTTTCCCTTAACTTTAGCAAAACCATTCCATCCATTGAGAGTGGCGTCCAATAGTGCATACGCGGCCCCCCTGGTCTTGGCTGACGATAAGCTCCAGCTGCCAAAATCGCCTTGGTCACGTGGCTCACACGCATCTCGCAGCTTCCCGTCCATCTGTCTATTCTTAGTAACCACACGACTTTCAAATACGAAGCCCAGTCCGTGATCGATCACAACGACTGATGAATGACTGATGCCCAACAAGCTCGTTGCTCGTGACAGCCTCATACACCTTGAGATCTTTTATTGCATTATCTCGTAAAATATCTCGGGCTTGTCATCCAACATGCCGTTATTTGTCGTTACATCGTGACATTTCGTTCATCGTTAGCTCTATCTAGGTCGCATAGCTCCATATCTTCGTTATCATTCTTTCATCCCAGTGTCCTTCCATCTGCAAGTACCCGTTCCTAAAGCAAGTATAAACCAAAAAGTAAACCCCTTGTGTTTCTCAAGTCCAAACACCTCGTCATATACAAAATGTGCGTAAAAGGCAAACTTGTCCTGTCTTCATCCCGTGATCTTGGCCTCTATTCCTCCTAGACTCTGCTTCCGGCCATCAGACTGCGCCGAGCGCCATTCTGAAATGTGCCTAAAAGGAGAGGCTGTACATCTCCGTGAAGTTTCTGCAGGATGAAATTAAACCCGCGGTGCAAGCTGTGGCATCGAAAAATGGACCATAGCCCCTTCATCGAGGCTTCGGCAGATCTCTCGGGGTGCCTGTGCTCATGGTCGAGGATTCTAATCCTCGCGAGTTCCCTTTCACGGGCTTCGTTATCTTCTCGTTCTTTTTCGTGCTTTTCGCAATCTCTGCATGCGATAGGGATGCGAGTTACGGATAGCAGAACCGGTTCCTCCTCCCCGAAAGAAGTCTGAGAACTCCCTACGACGGAAGACTCCCTAGGAGGCGGTGGAAAGAGTACCTCCCGTTGCGCTTTATTACATGCCGAATTACGATCGATCCGATTCCCCAGCTCGGCATGCTGTTGAATATGGCGCTTGTTCCAGTGCAAGACTTCATCGTGTTGTGTGGTGCGAGTGCGGACGAAAGGAGACCCGGATCTGTCGCCGCGCTGCTCGGACAGGATAGCTTCAGCCCTCTGCCGAGAAGATGGCCCTTGACCTGGTACCGGAGGTCCGACAAGCTGTGTCTCTCGAGGGGCGCGTTGTGGTGCCGAAGTTGGTGTTGGCAGCAAACCTCGCTCCCTGGGTGGATGAGCCCCCTGCTCCTTAAGCCATGGCTCTTCCATGGGAGTTACGTGGCGGTCTTGTTTTCTGGTTTGTTTTATGGGTTCCGCAAAAAGGTTTGGCTCGAGAAGTTGCTCGAGGGGTTCCTTGTTGAGTTGGTTGGCCATGAAAGCCGCTCGCAGGTCACACCCTGAGGCCTTTCGGCGGCGTTTGAGTTTGTTCATGGACTTAGGCTGCCCAGGCTTGATGTACCTAGAAGTCTCGCTAGGTATCACCATGCAGATGATTTCCTGCTGCAATCCGGGTTGGGTAAACGGAGGATGATGGGGTAAGAGTTTAGTCTCGGGTACGCGCCGGCTTTGTTGCCTTGGGCGCTCAGTGTAGTTGGCATTCATGTTTGATGCAGCTTGCAAAGAGGGGACCATAAAATGAGCTTGAATTGATAGGCATTGAGAGTAAAGGCAAAGTGACTGAATGTGGGAATGGGTGAATATTTTAACGACCTATAGCCCTGGACATCTATTCTTGTTCACAATCCCTGTGGACATGGCCCTCGAACATAATTCCCTCCTAATAGACAACAAAGGACGATGGTAGAATTCACCATACCTTCCATGATACCGCCAATGCTATGCCTGGTAGCTCCTTTGTTTAGTCTGGCTCTCGGGCTGGGCCACCACCCCTATTCGAGGGACAAAAGAGTGAATACATCAAAGAAATAATTGTTTCCATATGTCCAGTATTTATCCCCTTGCAGAAGCGCCTGCTTAAAAATGTCTTCCGCAGTAGTTCAGGCCTGGCGTATTGCCCGGTTGACTGATTCTAATATTAGAAGTTAGACCAATTCCTGGGAAATGATTGCGAGGGGGCGCAGAATCAGTTGCCGTGGATGGTCTTATGTTCCTAACGATCGGTGCCCCTCCCATTCCTCGACGACCGAAACCCGCAAACGGTGCTGCTGTGGGCTCAGCTTCACTGTGTTAGTATGAGCCAAGTGGTGATAATCTACTGGCACTCACAGCGAAATGTACCTCCTCGCGACCAAAAAGCGCCCTCCCTCGTGACATTTGGGTGGCTTCGAGGCATACCAGTGTTCATCTCCGAGCCGTTGACTCGACGTTGGTTGAACGCAGGAGTATTATCGCTTTCGGGTACTCTTTGGTTAGGATTTTCTCCTCCAAGGCTTTGGTTGAGTTGAGATGCCTCGAGAGTTGAGTCGACAGCATCCTCAGCCGCCCTCTGGATTTGACCGAGCTCAGCCTTTCTCTTGACTTTGTCGTAGAGCTCTTGTAACTGATTGACCCTGCGACTCTTTTCTTTCAATGCCTGGCCAATCTCGTCGTTCTTGCGTTTCAAGGCGTCCTGCTCCGCCGCCATGCCTATACTTTGTTAGTTATTGCTGGCGCTTGGAGCATCTACCACAGGGACCAACCTGTCAATTTCTGCTGGAGCCCGTCAATTTCCGAGTTTGCATCGCTAACAGTTTTCTCGAGTTGAATATCCAGGGCGGAGAACTTGTCTGAAAGTGTCTTGTAGAGCTGGTCTTGGTAGTACATGTGTTGGGCAGTTTGATAGGTCCAGAACCTGAGGGCTCGACCGGCACAGTCTATGATGATGTTGGGATTTAGACCGCTCAAGACGGTCGCCTTGTAGTCGTCGCTCGGGTTGAAAATTGTAATGACGGCATAGTCAGGGTTGTTGAACTGCGATTGACAAGCAGGGCATGTCTTGGGACGTCCTGTTTCTTGTGAGGCGGTCACTAGTCGCTCAGCGCACTCCATGCAGAAGATGTGACTGCCAGCAGCGTTAGTAAGGCATTGGGTAGGCCGTGAACTCTGAAAGCGAACCTGCATGCTGTTACTAGAGCCTCCTCTCTGAGCTCCTGCCGGCACTGGAGGTTGTTGCAGCTGAGAATATGTTCCATGAAGTCCATGCCGACGAGGAGGCACTGGGCTCCTGTTCCGTGAGTAGAGTGGCAAAAAATTCGTGGAGGTGTTGGAACAATGAAGATGGTTTATCGAGAGGATGGTCACTCATTCTCTGATGGGAACCTGGAGTCGCTGGATGAGTAATGTTGCTGGTTCGTTGGGAGGAAGGCGCAGGGAAAAGGAGGAAGGAGCGAACTTTCTGAACACTCCTCCATCAGTGACATTGAAGGACAGAATCAAGGCTCATGATGGGGAAAGCGTGCGAGCTACCTATCGAGAAAGGAAATCGCAATTGAATGTTATTACTCGTTCAAATCTAGTAAGTTGAACCTGTCGAACTGAGAGGGTATGGCCTGCATCCCAGGGGTCATCGTAACTCAAGCTCAAGCAGAACGTATGGCGAAGATGGAACTGGCGGCTGCCGCCAGAATGCAGCTACCTCAAGCCAAGAGAGTTGTAGATGCTGTGCTCGTCCTTGAATACCGAGTGCTGAGTTGGAATCGAGGGTCCAGCAACCCCAGCACCGTATACCTGACCCTCACCAAAGGATGGAGCTTGCACAGAGTCCCATTGCTTCGCGTTGAAATCCCACCATGATTGTTGGGCGAGGAGGCTGGCCATCCCTTCTCCCTCGAATCGCTCGGATGGTATCTCAAACTCGAGCTCTCCAATCAACGTGTCAAGATCGGCCTCTAGAGACGATGGCAGTGGTAGAATTGACTCAGACTGCGTGGGCGATGTCTCTTGCTTCAGAAAGGTGGTTTCGAGTGGCGGTGACGGTAGAGCAGTGTCACCTCTGCTTTGCGGTTGGGCCAAGAGCTCGATAAGCTCCTGCGTGGTCAATGGCAAGAGAGTAGAAACCTCGTGATTTGGATAAAGGCGTCGAAGGACTGAGCGACACTCCTCCAAGGACTGAGACAGGGTGTCGAGGGCTCTGAAGACAGGTCAGATAGAGGTCCTGCAACTGACTGATAAGGGTCAACTCACTTCCTGGACGGGATCAGTCGCTGCCGGTGCTTGTCGTATGAGCAGCTCTTGGGAGCTCGGCTGGTGATGCATTGACCACATGGCAGCTTGCCATCGCAGCGGATTTTGCGTCTCTTGCACTCGGTGCAGGCATGGGGAGTCGTTATTCGTCTGGCACCGGCGACCCTTGGCCTTGTGCTACTCGAAGGAGCGGGCTGCTTCTTGGGAATGACCCCTTGGACTTTTTGTGAGTTCTGTTAGATGGCATGATCTGAGACGGTACCGAGGCTACGGTTCTGGAGGTTGACCTGACTTACACGTGTGAAACGCACCGCCAGCGGCGAGTTTGGGATTCGAGGGCGACATTGTTGCAGCAAAGACGCAATGCTAAGTTTATGAAAGCTTAAAAGGATTTTCATTCATTCAAGCATAAAAAGGTGTCTTGCATGAGCTCACGAGGGTGAGAAAAGGGCCCCCAACGGCGACGTAAGGCTGGCGATCCGAGTTAAGTAGTGCCGATAGTTGAGGCAGGGCATCGGGAAAGCAACCGCCATGTTACTTCCAGAGTGGGCGGCCATGAACGGTCACAAATGCGGAGAGAAGCTGCGGAGAAACGGGAAGGCATCGTGGGGCAAATGAAAGGGTTTCATCATTCGTGGGATCATGCGAGGAGTCTAATGACCGCATGAGAAAGAGGACGATCCGGAAGAACATGGGGTTGGGTTGTGCTCGTTGACTGATGATCCGTTCGCCGAAGGATGGGCAATGGGCGGCAATCGACCGAGATGGAGGGTTGTGAGATGAGGTTGGCCGACACTAGGGCCCTCGAGGCTAGGCGTAGAGGGTGCGTACGGCTCGTACGGACATGTCTAGTTGGCTTGCTTGATCTGCCAGGAACCGAATACGGAACTCTGTCACTTTAACCATCCCCCTCCTCGAGGCCTCGTGAAGTCAAGACGTTCGGACGAATGACTATCCGTTCATGCCTCGGGTTCGGTAAACACCCCCTCAGGAAATTGGGAAAAAGAAGCGGTATGGAGGGCAAGGCAAGGGAGAAACGTGGCAAAAGTACAGACAAGACCTGCAGTAGACTCACATGCAGAGAGACCCGAAAAGCGACCATCTCTTCATGGATCCAATATACCACCCCAGTTAATGTCGAGCATGATGGACTTTACGGCCCGAACAAGACGGCAGGGCAGCAGGCGGCTGGACGGGTTCCACAAGACCGAGCGAGATCTCGACCAAGAGTCTTTGCCATGCCCTGCCCTGCCCAGCCTAGGGCGGCTGATCCCTAAATCCCGAGAGAAGAAAGTCGTATGGTCCATCCCGTCTTGATTGAGGGAATACTTGTAAAAAGCTAAAATGACTGGAGCGGCTTTCGGGCCACGAGATGAAGGGGAGAAGGTTACAATAAACTGTGATGGCCCGCCCTATCACATCCCGCCAACCTCTGCACCCCTGTCCTGCACGCAATTATCCAGGAACCGTCACTCCAACTGCCTATTTCGCCGTGGGCTGTTCAAGACGGGAAGGATCGATTGCTCTGCGGGTACCTGGGCGAGAACCAACATGCCTACTGTAGGATCGAGGCGTTGTGTGCGGGTTTGTAGGCGTTGGCCGTATAAAGGAGAGCTTCTTCCAAGAGCCCAGCACCTCTCAGAAACACAATCTCTTTCTTTACGTCCGATCAGCGTCTTTGACATCCCATTAACGCCCCCAACTAAAGACCAGGAATATAAGGACAGACCAAGGCAAACCCTGCACTACCTTATTGTGCGGAAGCTACACCGATCCAGACGACCATCCGATACTACCGTCGGCGCGCTCTTTTGTCACCCAAAACCACCATTCCCTTGCTCCCATGGAAGGTCACAAACCACATGGACGCATCTCACTTACATGAAACGCCCCGTCTGTCCAACGGATCCCGGACTTGACTTGTTTCTCGCTCGCTCCTCGCGCCGGTAACTGAGCTCCGAGGGGGGAGCAGCAACCCGCATGTCATGATTGATCGGCTCATCGGGGAATTGTGCAGACTTGTCCCTCTCGTCAATGCCCTCACAAGACCGACCGGCAGTCAAGGGTCTGGGATGCTCGGCCCGTACCATGACCCCCTGGATCTGCACCCCAGCTTTTCTCCTCCAATCACTTGACCAGCTCCCCGGCTGCCCGCTCAGGAAAGTGATCTGCCCTCAGAGTAGTTCCCAACCCCCAAGCTTTTGCACGAACAAGAAATGTGAAGGCTGTGGGCCAAGCTTTGCATGAGGATTAATCTTGTTTGCCCGCCAAAGACTGCCACATGAAGAAACTCTGAGGGCATAAACCATTGATCCGTCATCTTCGTGTCAGCCTTGCCGCCGAGTGGAAGTCGGTATCTGCGAGCCGAAGACTTTGCTTGCGGATGTAAAGGACTCCATTCCGAAGACCATTGTGATGACCACGAGGTAAAGCGCTTGCAATTGCGCTACTGACGTGTCTCTCCCGGCCGGATCAGGTCGATTGCTTCACACACCATGAGGCAATATAGCAGACTTCTGCGTCCCGGTGGTGCCGCCCGTCTTTTCATGATAATGACATGTGTCGTGATGTGAATCCGTGGGAAATTGCTGGATGTGGAGATGTAGACACTGCTTGATACATTCAATGCCATGCCACGAGGGATCATTGAGCGTGAAACAAGATTACTTCCTCATGGTTTCGAGACGATTCCATATCCAATTGCCTTGACCCTTAGAGTCCAGAAGGTTGTAATCATGGACTTCATGAGCCCTAAGAACCGATGTAGTTACTGATCCAGGGGCTGTTCGTCATGCCCCTCAATGTCATGCCGTTCCTGTCCTTGATGCCGAGGTCGACTTTTCCTGTGGCCACAAGCAGCCAAACAACCTCTTCGTGGCCCTCGTGGGCGGCCCACCATAACGGCGTGCGGTGTTCATGATCCTTGGTATCGAGGAAAACGTTGCCTACGGCGAGGAGCTGCTTGACAATGCCGCCGTGACCAACCTCGCATGCCACAGCCAACGGCGTCCTACCCGCCATATCCCTTGCGTTCACATCGGCCTTGCCCGTCTTGAGGAGTCTCTCGACGATATCCCCGTGGCCGTTTGCAGCGGCCCATAGTAGTGGTGTCCTACCCCAGCTGTCCTTGGTGTCGACGTCGGCCTTGCCCGTGGCCAGCAGCAGCTGGACCATGTACGTGAAGCCCGATCTGGCGGCCAGCAACAGCGGCGCTTGATCGAGCCGTGAGTCTTTGACGTTGACGTCAACCTTGCCTGACTCGAGGAGCATCTGGACGATGGACGACTTGCCCTTCCGGGCCGCCAAGGGGAGGATATCTGCGCCAACCTCGACGTTGCCCGTGTCGAGGAGCAGCTTGACAATGGCGTCAATACCACCCTCGACGGCAAAGTCGAGTGGCGTGTTGCCGAAATTGTCGTTTGCGCTGGCGTTGACTTTATCCGTCTCGAGAAGTCGCGCAACGGCGTCCGCGTCGCCCATCCTCACAGCTGAAAAGAGTAGTGCCTTGATGTCCTCGTTGAGGTCATCCTGATTCCTTCCCTTCAGTAGCAGGTCGGCAATATCCTTACGTCCAGAGCAAAAGGCATACGACAAAGGCGTCCCTCCAATCTTATCCTCCAACCTCTTCCGCGCCCCTGCCTTGAGCAACAGCCTGACAACCGCTGCATTGCCACTCCAAATAGCGTACGTTAATGGTGTCCTCCCAAATACGTCCTGGAGGTCGATCTTTGCTCTCGTCTTGAATAGACGCTTGTAATGCTTAAAGTCAAGCCAGGGGTCCTTGATCAGTAACTTGACGACGCCACCAAAGCCGTTCCCTGCGGCCCAGGAAAGGGCTGTCCGTTGATGTGTATAATCTCGGGTGTTTAGGTCCTCGTCTCCCGTCTCGAGTAAGCACTTGACAGCCCTCTCTAAGCCAAAGTAGGAAGCGAGCATGATACTAGTGAACCCGCGAGGCGCGCCTGAGTGAGTACTACTCCAGTATGTTCCAAACCAGAAAGAGCCACGGCCCGCCTTTACAGTACAAAGCTTCAATATCCGGGGCGACATGCGCTCTTGCATCTCGATTGACAGCTCACGAACATGGGAAGCCCAGTGCTTTGCCGAGTAATCAAGGAAGAGAAAGGAGGGGGAGTTCCCTTCCTTGTCGACGGGAGGCGACTCAAAGTCTGCGAAAAGGAGGTGCCCAGTACAAATCTCGGCGAGGAGGCGGTGTGATTGTTCGGGGAGAAGGGAGTGTTTCCATGGGAGGTCAGCATGATTGCCACCCACAGCCTGATTTCGAACCAGGAACTCTTTGGCGGTTTGATGAAGTAGGTAGATCCTTGAGTCGATGACGGTCACGAAAAGCCCGCAGATGTCTCGGATCTTCTCCCGGAAGCGTTGCTCAGGCTCGAGCGCAATATCGCTATAAGACTTGTGATTTGGCTGGATAGTCAGGGCCAGCGTCATCTCCTCGAGGGTGAGTGGTCGTGCCGCTGCCACAACAATGTGAAGCAACTTCTTCGCCGTGTCGGGGTCTCGGCTCTTTGTGAGAATCCTGTTATAAGCGGCTTCGACTGATTCGGGAATCTGAGAAGTGATTTGGTCTAGCCCAGTCTTGTTAAGGTCGGCCTCGTTCTCGATCAGGTCCAGCGTCAGATGTACCCATAGATACGTCCTGTTGGGAACTCGCTTAAGGCCGCTCAGTAATTGATGTTGCTCTCTCTCTGTCAGCCTGAGCCGTGCTCCGACATCTCGTATCCTGGCTTCGATGAAGATGTCAATCTCATGGGAAATCTTCAACATCTCGGCCTCGCTTTCACCGCTAAGGTGAATCATGGGCAGTTCTGGAAGCTCCAACGGCTGAAAACCACGACGGATCGAGCCATAAGGTCGGCTCGTGATGAGAAACTTCAAGTTGAAGTTCCTTCTGGTGCCGTAGAGCTTGACTAGAGCCTGGGTGAGCTGGGACCTCCCCAGGTCTTCGCATTCGTCAATGGCATCTAGAAGACAGACGATCTCGCCCGCACGCTCATCTTCTGCGACCTTGAGAAGGATCTTCCAGAGCTCACTAAATGAACTGGAGAACAATTCGCCATTTGTGTCAAATTGATCCAGAACGCTATCGGAAAGTAGATTGCGTTTCTGGAGAAATAGTTGGCGTAGGATACAGCTGAGGGCGCTGACCACACTCTTCTGATCCTCAAAATCGTCTTTGAAGAAAAAGTAACATACTGTCCTTGACTGTGTAGTCGGAAGAACTTGGTCGACAAGGTATTTTGCCAGAACCGACTTTCCACAGCCAGGGTCTGCAGAAACCCATAAGATTCTTGACGTTTGACTCTCTTTCCATTCTCGAAAGAGGCGATGAGAGACGAACCAGTCACAAGTTTCAGGGACTCGATCTGGATTTCGTTCTTTTCGATCTTGATAAGGTGAGACGTGGAGACGCTTTAACAAAGCGTTTTCTCTACTCCTTCTGGTCTGGTCTTGTCGGGAATTTGCATTGTCGCCGAAATACACAGGGCCGTTGAAACTAGCCTCAGGAAATTGATAGCCGCCACCTATATTGTTGTACTGGTGTCCCCCATATGTATTGAAATTGGGAATATCGCCGTTTGTATGGGAGGGCGCGTCCCCGGAAGCCCACGCCTGGTATTCCATTTAACCGAGCAGTTGGTGGTGGTTCCTGGAAGCTGAACTTGGTGTTGTCGCGATTATCGGGGGGGCTCGCGAGTTGCCGTTGGCTGCTAAGACACAGTTGAAGGGGATAAAAAAGGTCCTTGACAGGGGACTAAGAAGGTTTCTTTGAATCGAGGATAGGCACTCATTAATCAACAAAACGTGGCAACACTCGTCCAAGGCTATAACCTGCCTGCTCAAGCAGGAAACGAATATGCACTCCTTTTCCGACCAGTTCGTGCATTTGGGACTAGGGATTATAAATGGGCTTCCTGAGGCTGAACGTTGAAATAAGCAAATCACGACCCTGGAAGAAGCAGCCGGTACTTTTGAGAAGCGAGTCAGCTGCTGGGATCTAAATGTATCTTTCTTTTTTCAGCTGTGGCTTTGGTGTTGGGCTGAACAGGCAGGTTTGGGGGCTGACCACCCACCCTCGTAACTGGAACCAAGGGTCGGCGGCAATTACGAGTCTTGTGGAAGAAGGGAGAAGAATGAGAGCGAGAACCCTGTTACTATCTCTGTTGGTTAATGTTGCTATCTTGTTTCCTTTTGCCGTCTATTCTTCCGTTGTCCAACTCGTCGTTTTAAACATTTTAACTCCATCTAACGGTTCAGTCCGTCCCCTCCACCCATCCTCCCGCTCCCGCTCCCGTTCTTGGTCCTCTTAGCGGCACCATCCATCACCCAACAAGCGCCCTCCCTTTCAGAAGCCATCTGACCCAGCCGCGTTCAAGGGTCCTGCTAGTGTGTCTTCAGGCGTCCCTTATTGGGGAGTCATGTCTTCACTTCAGAGGGTGGCTGTGCGACGGGAAGTTGCCTTGCCGCCCTCTGCAATGCTTGAAATAAGCGCTCAGCCCTGTTTGCCAACGCGGCAATGGGCCGGGGAATGGAGCCTAGTTTACGAACTCGTCGGCTTGCTCTTATTTGACTCTATTTGTCTCCTCGGATCGTGACGAGTACCTAGGCATTTCTAAGCATACTTACTACCGAGCCTCGGCCACTTTGTCAAGCCCTTTTGTGTTAATAAGGGCTCTTCCTGGCCTGAAACACTACCATCTTACTATTCACCCCTCAATTCCCCTCTGGCCCCCAATCAACGCGACGTAAACCATGGGGAGATTCAGAGCCATGTTCAGTCCGGACAAGAGTCTGCGAAGGAACCCAAATCCCCTGGTTTCCGGCCAGCTCCAGATCTCCCGCCACAGCCCTACCCGGGAGGATCAACCATCAGTTTCAGAATCGTTCCCGGATGGAGTCAAGGTGCTGTGGGATTGTCCCGACGCAACCGTCGATATCTGTTTTATCCACGGTTTAAGTGGAAATCGGGAAAAGACTTGGAGAGCTCACGGCCATTACGAACCCTGGCCAAAAACACTTCTCCCCTCCAAACTCACAAGAGCCCGTATTCTCACCTACGGGTACAACGCCTATGTCGTTGCCAAATCTGGCCCAGAATCAACAAATCGACTCATTGACCATGCCACGAATTTATTGAACGACTTGACGACAGACAGAGCATCAAGTGGTGCATCGTCTCGCCCACTCATTTTTGTCGCCCACAGTCTTGGAGGTCTTGTCTGCAAAGCCGCCATCCTCCGCTCAAGAAACAACCCAGACCACCATCTCCGTGGCATATTTGAGCACACAAAAGGCATTGTCTTCATGGGAACCCCTCACAGGGGATCATGGATGGCTGAATGGGCCAAGATGCCAGCTTCTGCCCTCGGCCTCATCAAGTCAACCAGTGTCACCCTGCTGGACCTTTTGCAGAGAGACAACCAACTTCTCGAGTCTATCCAACAAGACTTTTGGTCCATGATACGGGATTTGAGGGAGAATGGGAGATCTGTTGAGATCATGTGCTTCTATGAAGAGTTACCTTTGCCCATGGTTGGCAAAGTCGTATCCAAGGAGTCGGCGACGCTTGAAGGGTACAACTCTGCGACCATCCACGCCAACCACCGAGATATGGTCAAGTTCGGCTCTGTCGAGGATAACGGCTTTAAAAGGCTGCTTGGCGAGCTGTCGAGATGGGAATCGCAGATCAGGCCGTCCATCCCGGTACAGTTAACACAACCGACACTGGTGGAACCGCGGATTGAGCTGCCTGGCTCGTCTGCTAGCGACTATGCCTCTAGAGACTGGGATGCTGGTCTCCAGGCCTACGGAGGCCAGACTTCTGGAAGCAGCCCCTCTTATGCCTATCCATCTTGGGGCTCCGGAAACCAGTCTCCAGGCCACGATGTGCCTCGTAACGCGGCTCCCACCAACACAACTCCTGTCAACCATTTCAGCACGTCGGGAGGGACCCAGAACAACAACATGGGCAGCGGCTATCAATTTTCGGGTGCCACATTTACCGGGCAAGTTTATTTCGGTGGACAGGGGTCTTGAGGAGCAGTTTTGGCGACCCCAGGAAATCACATCGGCTTAAGGCCAACCAGGGGTTCATAAGCCGATTGTGGAAGACATACTATCACATACGACCATACCCACCGGAGAACTCGGGATCCCGTCAAGTTCTTGTCTTCTGGTCAAGTGTCGCTTTTTTCAGGGATCATGGCCTCTGGAATCGGAGACCAGAGCCTCCATTCTTGGAGTCTCGCGACCAAGCCGTCGACCAATCAAGCGCCGT
>JABCKD010000697.1:0-16694 GCA_013186415.1 Fusarium sp. NRRL 66088 | reverse complement strand
AGGACGAGGAGGAAGAAGAAGATGGCGCCGAGGGCAATGGCAAAGGCAAAGAAAAGGACAAGGGCAAGAAGCAACCGGAAAAGAAGCCCATTGACAAGCTTGCTTCTCTTCACCCCGAATGGCCCTGGGTCTTCACCGTCCTTGGCAGGGACAGACTGAGATGGTGGATCCAAGAAGCCACGAAGCGCGACCAGGACAACTTTGGACTGCACTACTACAACGACTTTACATGGTATGGTGCTCTCGAGGTCGTCGAGACCGCTGTAAGTTTGCCCACTCACTGTCTTCACCGATCTGCTAACACATGAAATAGATTTCTACTTTCGACGCCGTCTTCAAGCCCAAGGCGAGCTATCGTGACTGGTGGCCCGAGGTCGAAGGTCTCATCCTGGGTCTTTACAGTACCTTTCTCGAATTTGAACGTAAGAAACCTTGCCACTTACTTAATGTTCCTATGCTCACCATACATAGCGTGCGACGACGGTCAACGCTGTGGCAAACTCATCGAACTGATCGGTTACATGGCTATCGCAGCCATGGAAGCTCTCAAGAAGGAGGGAGTGTTCAAGCCAGACTCGGAGATTCGCAACCTCGGCCTTGTTCTCGCCATGTTTATCCAATATGGGTATGGGGAGCTTCCATATGGGTTTGAGGAAGAGATTTGCTCGTGGGCCTACAAGCTCCTTGACATGGCTGATGAAGCTGGTATTGATCTCACCGGGCCACCTAGGTATGAAAAGGCCATCAAGAAGATCATGGACGAGAGGGATCGCAAGGCCAAGTCTATGAAGAAGTGGGACAATGTCAACTGGGCCATCAAGGTGAGTGCACTCCCCAGCAAGAGCGCAAAGACTGACGCATGCCAGTTGAGGGGTTACACTTCGAAACACGGTGGAAAGACCCATTTTGGGGGACATCAATATGACATCACCAAACAGAGCGCCGCCGAGAGAAAGAGGCATTCATTGGGGTACGTTAGAAAATGGCTAAACCTCGAGATGAGACGAACCGAACTAATCTATGGTTTAGCGCCGGCGGCGGTTGGGATCTGATGTGAAAGTGTATTGCACAAGCTCTGCTGTGTCGGGGAGAATGCGTCACGAGTCGGTGGTTTGGAAGGTTAGTAGCTTGGTGAGTTTGTTGATCGTGGGAATGAACTGGGTTGTGTTGAGGTTGGTATGAGGAGACTGTACTATATTTCCTGAAAGGATTGATCTGTGCCCGTATTGTTTCTGAACCCGAGCACCTATTCTTGAATCGTGGACAAAGAGAGGCTCATGGATACCCATCTAGAGAATGTATCTAAAGTTCCTGTTCTGAACATCCGTCTCATCAACGTCAACCAATGTTCCATCGGTATGGAGATCCACCTGTCGGGTTTCCTCTGGGTCTCTCTGCACACCCTGCTCCTTGTCTCGGCGGTTGTTCTCCCAGGCGAGATAGAATCGCATGGCGACGACGAGAACGATGGTGATGGCGAAGCAAGCCAGGATGGTCGTGTATGCCGTCTGAAGCTGTTAATACATGTTGGTCTGGGTTGCTGAGTAGGCTGGACTTACATGGTAGCTCGGGGCTTCAGTGCTGATGAAGAATTGCGGTCCACTCAGGTTTCCGGCACAATAACCCAAGAAAATCATGGCCATGACAGTTGACTTCTTGGTAAAGCCCGCAATGTTGCTTGCTGACAAGGACATCATCAGGGGGAAGGCAGGCGCAACAGCCATGATCAGCCAGAAGCCAGCAAGACGGGCAAGCTTTTCCTCGTTTGGCAACAGTTTAATCATGAGGATTCCACCGATGGCCATGAGATATGTCAAGACGAGTGCAATGTGTCGAGACTTGCGGACGTATGTCGTGAAAACGGCAACTAGGAGGACAGTCGTGAGCTGGAAGGCGGACGCCGGGAGACCCATGAGGATGGTCTGGTATTCATCGTAGCCGAAGCTCTTGATGACAATGGTGCTGAACTAGTATAGAGTCAGAATAAGAAGTACTTGGTGAATGTGTTTGAGGGGACATACGCTGGTTGTTCCTCCGTTGGGCACGCAGATAACGAATGAAAAGAAGAAGAACCACCAAGCCTTGACATCCTTCATGGTCTCGATGAACTGATCGCGGTCCCACTTCTTAGTCTGTGTCGTTCTCTGGAACTTCTTAGGACGGAGGGATGCAAACTCGCGTTCCGAGGGTGTCAAGAATGTTGCTCCAGAGGGTGAGTCTGGGAGGAAGAAGTAAAGGAAGATGGACCACGCGATTGTGATGAGACCAAAGATGAGGAAGAGCATCTGCTCATGTTAGCGAGACTTTACTTCAAGCTGAGAAACTTTGACCGACCTTCCACTGGGCAAAATGTCCATCGTAGCCGAGAATGCCATATGCAATCATTGCACCAATAATACTCGCCGAGGCATTTCCAGCAAACCAAAAGGAGTGACGAGAGACATGTTCATGAGGCGTGTACCACATTCCAGTGATAAGAGAGAATCCCGGGCTAATGGCACTTTCAAAGACACCAAGCAATAGTCGAAGAACCATCAGGCTTGCGTAGTTGGATGCGACAGCATGCAGTGTGAGAATGACACCCCAGATAAGCCTGTCTATGGTTAGCGTATCCAGTCAGGTGGATTCTGGGATGGTTCGCTTACATCAAGATGCTGAGATACTTGCCAAGGGGAAACTTGACGAAACCGAGAGAGATGGGGTACGAGGCAACAAGATAGCCTATGTAAAAGATACTGGAAGCCCAGCTAAATTGTTGGCCCTTGAGATGCTTTGTCGTGTCAGCTAGTTCCGCTATCTGCATGAGGAAAGGAGGACTTACCAGGTCTTCTCGTAGTCCCAAGATGGCGCTGTATGCAAGACTGGTTTCTGCTAATTGTGAGTGTCCATCACTTGTTGGAAACGCAAAGAACATACTGTCAAGATACTGAAGGCCATAGCTGACAATCAGCAGAGGCATGAGTCTGGTAACACCGTTAGTCCGAAGCGACCACGAAAGGATTGTCATTTCTTACCGCAAGTCAATCTTGCGAACCAACTTCTTTTCATCCTCTGCACTGAGCGTATCCACAGTACCGCAACCATGTTTATCACTCATCTCAAAATCACCAGGAGAAACCTTGGTGTTAACCTTGTCTTCCATGTTGCAATTGTCGATTCGTAGTTAAGAGAGAAGTGTCGATGTTGGGCGATCCTTCAAAACAACCGATGGGACCACACCTGTAGTTATAGCCCATCACAAAGTCATAAAATCTTATCATCGGCTACCGAATCTGGGTCTGATCACCGGTTCAAAATCTGGGGTCCTTGACTCGTTACCCCAGACTGGCCGCGACTCTTGATTGGTCAGTTTAATCGACGAGATGATAGGGGTGATATCCGCTATCAACACCTCGGTTATCAGTGATGGCTCACATTAAAAGGTTCATTTTGTATAGGAAGAGTTAAATATTATTGTATCCGCCACTGACTAGACGTCGGACCGCCTGCATGGTGATTCCCGATGGTCCCTTAGCCGACTGGATGAGCTGAAAGATACCCTTGATTGCGGGATCTGAAATACTCGCCGAGATCCAATCTCTATGAATGGGATCATGTGTTTCGATCCCTGCAATTAGAAGTGCCCACTGGAACCGCTCAAGTAGCTGCACAGGTCCAGCCGCCACCGTGTAATACGCTGTTGTCACCAGGTCTTTCAGAGCCCGTTGCACCTCATATGGAACGGGGAGTTCCCCAAGAGCGGAATCTCGACTACGAGCTAGGTATATTTCCAAGGCGTGGAAAATTGTGACGGTAACGAGTGCCATGAGTGGCGTTGTCGAAGCCCGCTGAACTCCATTCGCAGCCAGCTCAAAGAGGAAGGATTGCTCCTATGGCATAGATGAGTCTAACGTTCGAAAACTGAAAGCGACCTCTTACCTCTCGTATGCTTTCGAGCTTCCTCTTGATACCTGGCTCTTTGCTCAGCGATTGCGCTTCGCTACCCTGACTAGACCGATTAATCTCCCGCTGAATGGTAATGAGTGCAAAGTAAACATCGAGGATCATCCTATGATGGCTTCTTGAGGGTTGTCCGGAGCCTGACCAAATGGCACTCTGGTCATTAGAGAAGGGCAGTCTTGACAGCTGCCAGATCTTTTGCCTTTTCTCATGATTCTCGTCCACATAGCCCGCAAAAGACTCGCCGCACCCAAAGAAACCGCAAAACACATCCCGATCGTATATATAAGTCAGAATCCGGGACAAAATGACTGGTTCAGATGTTCCAGTGCCAGGAGTCCCGTTGGAACACAGTTCATCCAACGCATAGGCCCTCACATATACAAGAACAGATGCACTCAGCTCCTTTAGCCTCGATGCGTCGAATGGGTGGCGTCGCATCCAGAACATGTATAAATACAAGAATGACAACATCATGGCGATATGATTTGTGTGCATGAAAGATTCTAGTTGCTGGGTAAAAAGCTGCGAGCCGTGCTGAAAGTGAAGGTATGACTCCAATGGCGGGCGGTCGCTGTAGCCTTGATGAATTGCCAACTCGCTGTGTGAAAAGGCGAGGAGGAGGTGTAATGCCATTCGATTCTGGATGGCAAAGTCGAGGAAGAGTGTGTGCGATGATACTGCAGCCACCTGCGTCGACTTCATGGGAGCCAGCACAGTTCGATGGAAGGCAACGGCTTGAGAGTCGCTGGTGCCAATTGAGGGGGCAGGGTCCATAGGAAGAGTGAAAGAGATAGGAGTCAACGCTGAAAGTAGGCTGAATGAAGGAAATGGGAACAGTGATAGCTGAGTACCTAGTCTAATATCATCTGGGTGGTTCTGCTGCTCTTCCCCGATGTCGATATCTTCGGGTAGTAGAATGAGATTTGAGAGGTCGGTCATCGATGTGAAAGGAATTATGGGCGACGGAACAAGTGACAGGTCGGCTATGTCTGGTCCAGGACTTCCCAGTTGCTGCTCTAGAGGCGCATCATCTAGCTGGATATTGGGTGATACTTCAGCTTGAATCGACAGTTCGGGTACATCCTGTGAGTCCTCTGTAACGTCTCTGGCAATGATGTTTGGTGGTGTCCAACTGGGTCGGTCTTTGATGGGTCCGAATCCTCGTCTTCTGGATGCAAGTGACGGTTTCGAAGACGTCCATTCACACTCAAGTTTAAGGCGAATACAACGACCACAGTTTGGGTGTTTTTCATCACACTTGACCCTTTTTGTCAAACAGGTCTGGCAGCCTACAGTGAGTGGACTTAGCAGGGAAGGACACAATTGAACGGAGCGGACTCGGCCTGGCACTCACCCTTCTTAGAGCGTCCCCCTCGCTCGATGCGTCGGCGCTTCGCTCTCTGGACGCTCGACTCACATTCCATATCATCATTTGCCAATCTGAGATGGATGACCTGGTCGTTGCGGGCGGCGAAAGACTCTTGACACTTGGGTGGGTGGTGCAGGGGGAGCGGGCGCCGATCTTTCCCCCGCTCCGACTCGTCGATTAAACTGGCGAATCAGAGGTGAGGCGCTATCAACCTTCAACGCACAGATCTTGTCAGGGGGGCATGCACCTGATATCCGCGGCCTCTGCGAGTCCAAAAGGTGGCGAGGGTCGGGTAAGGGTCTTGTCTGGATCTTCCTCCTCTCGTTTGTCCCTTGGTTTCCTTTCCCTGGATTTCCCTCCTCTTTCATCTTCTGTTCACTCATTCATACTTCCCCCTATCAGTCATCATGGGCAACTCCATCTCTTACACCACATCCGACTGCCATGTTGACCTCCTCAACAATGCTGGAACTCTCAAAGGGCTTCAGCTTGACTCCAAGTCTCGCAGATTTGCAGGAGTCCCCTACGCACAGCCTCCCGTGGGCGATCTGAGATGGCGCAAACCTCGAACCTTTCCCCAGAACCACAAGTACTCGGCACCAAATGGCACACCATACGATGCTACCGTCTTTGGCCCAGTGTGCCCTCAAGCCAACTACTCCAAGACAGTCAGCGAGCACATTCCAAATCACATCTACGATCAAGATTGTCTCCGACTCAACATCTGGACGCCTGTGCCGGATCCCAACATCAAAGACCAGAAATGGCCCGTCATGGTTTGGTTTCATGGTGGATGGTTCCAGGTCGGAGACCCTAGCCAAGAGCAGAGCATGGATCCAACAGAACTTATCTCTACTGGAAAGCTCAATGGTGTATTTGTGGCAGTTGGATACCGGCTGAACGTCTTTGGCTTCCTCGCCTGCCGCGCCCTGTTAGAGGAATCTGGCGGACAAGCTGTCGGCAACTACGGCCTTTGGGATCAGCGCCTCGCCATGGACTGGGTGTACGAGAATATTGCAGCTTTCGGCGGTGATCCAGAGAACATTGTGTTGGCTGGGAGAAGCGCCGGAGCTTATTCCGTCCTTGCCCAGGCCTTGTACGATTTCCGAGGCAACGAGTCATGCAACCGTTTCCAACGGCTGGTCATGTACTCAAATGCTATCCCTACTCAGCCCAAGACGCCAGAAGATTGTGAGCAGCAGTTTGACGAACTGTGCGAGTACTTTGACGTGTCAACGGAGCTTGATGGGGCTGAGAGACTTCGCAAGCTGCGAGACATTAGCTCCGAAGACCTGTGTGCAGCACTCATGGAGCTGAAGAATCACACTTTCCGCCCTGTCACAGACAACGTCTTCATTCATCCCGGAATCTTCGAGTACTACCGAGATGGATCTTTTGCTGCCGAGTTCAAAAACCGGGGTCTCAAGATTCTCATCGGTGAGGTTCTCGATGAAGACACTTTATACGCCGTAACCAACCCTCCAGATCCGAACCCTGCATCTCTTCGACTACAGATTTCCAACTACTACTCGCCCGAGACGACTGATCGTCTCCTGAAGCACTATGCATTACCTCAGACGAAAGACAAGCGAGATTGGCAGCAGATGTTTGGGCGTATCGTCGCTGATGGCCAAGTCAGAGCACCATCTCGGGATCTCGTCAACAATCTCGTACAGAACGGGGTAGATATCAAGAACGTCTGGCGCTATCTCATAGCGTACCGTCTCTCATTCATCACCAACGAGGTCGCTCCAGCTTCATTCGGTGTAAGCCATGCTATGGATAGACCGATATGGAAGTAAGCCTTGCTCTCATCATTTTGTTTTTTTGCCCCTGGAATGATACTGACGAAAAATAGCTATTCTATCACGCACGGTCCGACTATCGCTGAGCGTGAATTGATGGACGACTGGATTCGAGATCTGTGCGCTTTTGTAAGAGACGAAGAGGGATATGAGTATGGAACGACTAAGCCAGACGAGTACAAAGTCATGACTCCAGAGGGAACCATACGGATACAAAAAGACCCGCGATGGGGAGAGCTGTTAGAGCTAGCAGGTACTTTTTCCGGTAGCAAGTGATGATCTGGTAGACATTCTTTTGTATCAAGAAGTAATAGACCTTGAACATTTAACAGGCACTCAAGGCTCTTGACACGACTCAAATGACAGTAAAATGTCCTCAGATCTGATCTTGACACGGAGGAAGCGGCCGGGATGAAGACGTCGCTAACCAATCAGGGACGGCCCTCGGCCGACGGAGCGGAGGCATCAGGCGAATCAACAACACCCATCGGCCGAGATGTCCGTCTTCCAAGCGATGGGGAAGATTCCCTTGGGTATTTAAATACCGGCCTTGTATCCAGTTTTGCCAGAACAAGTCGGATGCTGTACGGTATCAAGCTCTTGAGGTGAGTGCACTTATAACCCCTGTGCGCTGTCTGCGGCCCTGCCCCGGGTCAAGTCGTAAGTCTTCGAGTCGCTGTTGACATGAAAGCAGTCAGTCGAGATAGTTAAACACCCAGAAACCTTTATATGTCGCACCAATCCTCTGGAGTGCCATCCCGTGGCCCACCGAATCCCCGGTCGGACGAAGAGAAGGCTATGTCGACCACGGGGGATGAAGATTCTTCCACGGCAGAAGTCGAGAAAAGTCCAAGGGATATCCGCGGTTGGAAGGTTTGGAGCTTATTTATATCGTTGTCTGCGTTGAGCTAACGGGTGCAGTGGGCTCTCTCTTACACGGCTATGCTTTCCACTACCTTTCTCTTTGCCCTGGATAACACCATTGTACGTGAGAATCGCCTTCGAACTAGGTACCTAAACTAACGGTTACTACTTCTAGGTCGCCGATATCCAACCTGCGATCCTCAAAGACCTCGGCGCCATCGAACTCCTACCTTGGGTCGGAACCGGTTTCGCCCTCGGCACCATGGCAGTTTTGCCGTGGAGTAAGGTATACGGCATCTTTTCTATCCGAGAAATATACATCTTCAACATCCTTCTCTTCGAAGTCGGCAGCGCTCTGTGTGGAGCAGCCCCAAACATGAATGCCATGATTCTCGGCCGAGTCATTGCTGGCGTTGGTGGATCGGGAATGTACTCGGGAACGTTGACCTACGTTTCAGTGTGCACGACGATGAAGGAGAGAGCATTGTACATGGCTGGGAGTACTGTGGTATGGGGCATTGGAACAGTCCTTGGCCCTGTGGTTCGTTGAGCCCGTCCCGAAGATGGCGTGAGTGCTGATCAAGTTCTAGGTCGGGGGCGCATTTGCGGAAAGCAGTGCGACGTGGCGATGGGTGAGTATCACTTCGACTCCCCTGAACTCTTGCTAACTGCCTAGGGATTCTACATCAACCTCGTCGTAGGCGCTGTCTTTGCCCCAGCATATCTCTTCCTTTTTCCATCGCTCAATCCGCAGCCAGAGCTGTCCACCAAGCAAAAGCTCAAGAACATGGACTGGCCAATGACTTTTGACTTTCTTGCTGGCTCGGCATTCTTCATCATGGCCATCTCTTTCGGAGGCACCCTCTATAGCTGGCATTCTGCAGCGGAGATCGCATTTTGGACCCTCTCTGGCGTCTTTTTCGTTGTCTTTGTGGTGCTGTTGAAGTACCATCCCGGCGTCGTCGAGGAACACCAACTCTGGCCGTCTCGGTTTCTCAAGATGCCGGTTGTGATGAACATGCAACTGCAAATATTCTTATCAGGTGGTATTATTCTGGTAAGCTTACTTCTGGGAGTCGCCGAATCTTTCTGACTCTTTCCAGACCATTATCTACTACATACCCCTCTACTTCCAGTTCATCCGTGTAAGTAAAGCGGCGAGCACTTGGCGAACACTATTAACCATGTTTAAGGGAGATGGCGCTTTGGATGCTGGTGTTCGACTCCTCCCGCTGATCATCGCCATGGTAGTAGCATGCATGGTCAGCGGGGTGCTATTGCCCAAAACACCGCGCTTCTCGCCGTGGTATATTGGCGGTAGCACTCTGGTCTTAATTGGAACAGCACTTATGTGTACGTCTCTTCAATGATGGCTAAGTGAATGAGAGACGCTAATCATTTGGCACAGACACTGTTAACGAAGACGCCAATAACGCCAACATCTATGGATACAACGTCTTGATTGGCGTAGGGGCTGGTTGCTATATTGTGACGGGGTTTACTGTCGTCCAGTCCCTTGTACCAGCTGCAGACACTGCCAACGCTGTGGCGACCATGACAATCGGTGAGTAGACTTGACTACACAGTATTGATACCGGTATTTATGTTCATTTCCAAATAGCACAAAACATGGGGATGGTTGTGTTTCTCTCTGTCTGCGGCACCGTCTTCCAGAATACCGCCATCAAGGAGGTTGGTCAGGCGCTTCCACAGCTGCCCCCTGAAGAGATCACCGAGCTTGTTGCCGGAACGAGTAGCGAAGCATTCCAGAGCCTGTCTCCCTCGGAAAGGTCAATTGTAATCACGAATATTACTTCTGCCATCAGAAACGTCTGGTTGTTGTTTCTCGTAGCTGCCGCCTTGAGCTTTGCGTTCTCTCTACCCCTTGCAGTAAGCTCTTCCCTGAACTCATCTGTGATCCATCTGACTGATCTACTCATCTAGAGAGTTCGCCTTGGAGCTCCACAGAAATAATGCATTCAACCTTGGTGATGGCCGAGGGTTGGTGTCAAACCCCGGATGTCTATGGTGACAGATGCTTCCTGAAGGGTTAAGTATGTGTGCAAAAGGGGGCGATGGTAGTGAATGCCGGTGGCCGTGGTGCTTGGCACAGGTAGTATAAGGGATCTTTATCTTCAATTTGTAAACTTCAGTGGGCTCGGCTCAGAAAAGCGATGACCCGTATCAATTATATAGCCAACATCGAACTCATGTCTTTTTGGTTAACTTTTCCTCTCAGTCACAAAGCACGTGGATGCCCCATGGAGCCAGCTGACTCATCTGTTTATGCAGATGATGATCTTTCGCTCTCCTCAGCTGTCGACATCTCCACTTACACAATCTCTTGCCGCCAGCCGCTAATTGTTTTTTCGACGAGTATCAGTCTCTAACCCCCCTTGCCCCCCTAATAATCATTGCCTCGGCTTCTTTACAATGGAGTAAAGTAGTGCATCGAAGTAATCAGCATGGGATCGAGGCGTGTCCGACAAGCCTGCACGGTTTGTCGAGACCGGAAGGTCAGATGCGATAGGGCCCAACCGAGCTGCGGGCGATGCCTACGCCTTCACGAGAGATGCAGCTACGATGCTTCATCTGGACCTACAGATCTTTCACGCCAAGTTCGAGAGCTTCAGGCTCGTCTAGGTACCAGTCTCCAGGGCGTAGCTCGATGTTGACGAAGGGCTGACAACCTACGAAGAGAGAGCGGAAGAAAGATTATCAGCAACCAGACAAGACAGTACTGAGAATGGAACTCTCTTGACAAGCGCAGGGGTGTCACCATCAATGCCCCTGGCTGAGAATATGGACCTGATACCGTTTCAGTGTCCGGCCGACATCAACCTTGATGCCCAGCTGCAATCTTTTACCCCGGCTGGGTTCCTTGACATCTTTGGGCAATGCAGCATGCTTAATCCTTCTCTGGGTGAATTATCGTCGAATGAAACATCAGCGGCCATGTCTGAACTGCAATTGTGAGCGAACCCCTCCTTCTGGTACCAAGCAACCCTAGACTGACAAGCTAAATGAAGTCCGATGGGGCCTCTACCGGCCGAATCAGAGTCTATGGAAGATGGAATGACGACTAGCTGTGCCGGGCCCGATAATGACAAACCCGAGGCGGTGGTGTTGGGATACCCTGACAAGGAATGGACCATTTTGTGAGACGCTATCTGAGCGCCGTCTCGAATAGGAGCTGAAATTCTAGTAGACATCACATCTTCTTCGAGTTTGTCTATCACTCTCTCCCAATCCTCTATCAATATCGGTTCTTCGAAGAAATGGCCACGCAACCTCGCCCCCGTCCTCTCCTCACTTTGGGTTATGCAGTAGCCCTTGTGAGTGCAGCCATCTCGCCACCTCATCAGCATCTGCAGAGGGAATATTATGCCATGACGCGAAAGCTGCTCGAGGAATGTGAGATGGAGGGTGATGGAGCAGAATTTGCCAACATCAACATCTTCCAAGCTTTGCTCTTTTTGCTAAGATATGAGATTATGGCCAGCCAGATCACGAGAGCTTGGATGACGCTCGGGCGGGCAATTAGACTTGCCAGCGTATTGAATCTCCAAAGGATGGACGCCCAAGATCATACAGGTGGAACCGTCCCGGGACTTCATGTGGAATTGCCCCCAACCGAAGATCATGCGTTGCTCGAAGAACGAAGGCGCTCGTTTTGGTGTCTTTTCATACTCGAGACGTACGTCAAGACCCGGTCTGGAATGCCTTGCCAGCTTGGCAATGCGGCGGTGAGTGCAACGATACTGAAGTTCACAGATATTTCGCTGACCGGTCCTTTAACCCAGTTATTTGACGTCAACTTACCATCTCCTGGACTGCTCAATCGAGGGTTCATGCCAGTAAATATGCCATTTCTGCGAGATGTGACCAAGAGCAACGAGGAGCTCTCTTCATATGCTGCTTGTGTCGTCATGGTAGACCTCGCCATTCGGGCTTATGAACACGCAGAATCATCACAATCACAGACTCAGGGGTACTGGGACCACCACTTCGCGATGGCAAGACTGATTCGAGAATGCTCCGCAAAAATAGGGAGCCATGTAAGTAAAGAGGCCGCAGTCCATGATCCCGTTTCTCTTTCGAATCAACTCAACTTGGGTGCCATCAAGATCATTCTGCACGAAACGGCTATTGAAAAGGGGAGTGTAGACGAGCTTTCGCCGTCGATGGTTAGGGAGAATGAAAGGCACTGTCAAGTTGCAGCTCAGGCAATAGCCGACACTGTTCGGGTTGTATGGGAGAACCAATCTCCCCAGGTAAGAATACGTCATCAATGACAAGCTTATTGCAATTGGAAACTGACCACATGAATACCCACAGAGAAACATATTCACTCTTCAAGCGACCTTTACTGCTTGGCCAATAGCAAAGGCAATCAGCACTCTTGTTAGAGACGGGAGAGAGCTGCGTAGTCATCCGTCGGCTCAACGAATGAGTCACTTGAAACTGCTGCGCTCTGTCCTTAACTACGTGGAGAGAGAAGGAGGGTATTGGCACATCCTGATAGCCAGTGATTTGACTCAGATTAAAGAGTGGGATAGTTGGTTAGAGTCTTGAGCGTAAAGACTGCGAGCCGTTGGCTAAACCTTGAAATACTTTCAAGTCGGGGACGATGGAAGTTAGGAGTCAGGTCACAACTGCTGGTTTGCACTCAGGTTTGCCTCATAATTGTCAATTGAGAATGTGTTCTGTCTCAGGAGGCACATTTTTATCCAACCAATCATCCATCATCATGCCTTCATTTCATGTTCATGAGAACGGTTTATCAACCCACTTCTCAAAGGGGGAGGAGGCAGAGGGCGACCCGGAAAACGATGATAGGAGGGCTGTACCATGAGAGTTTAGCAACACATAGCGATTGAGCCATCCAGAACGGGGCCAGCTGTAACTTACCAGGTAATCAGACCGATCAGGTCGGCCACAGGAAGAGGGTCGGTGGGGTTGGTAGGGATGGTGAAGCAGCTGGTGACACCGAGGACCCTTTGGACACATTCCAGGTCGAGGAGGCGGTCGAGGCCGGGAAGCTGGCGCTCCTCAACCTTGGCAGGAGTGGCAGCGGCCAGGGCGAGGGCGGGGAGAGCGAGAAGAGTAGCGGGCTTCATTTTGGTGGTGGTGGTTGTTCAGATGATCTGAAGTGAACAGTTGTTGTGTTGTTGTGTTGGTGAATGAGGATGATTGTGAGTGAGTGATGATGAGAGAGTTAAGGAGGATGGAAGGGGGTCTTATATAGACTTTTGAGCCTTAGGAGCGAGAGTATCGTCTGCCTGACTGATACTTGCTCCGGTCTCCCTTGTGGCCTCTCTTGTGGCTTCATGTTGCATCCTGAGTGTATCACGACGTGTGGGCGGCATGTGTGGTGTGTTGTTCTCGCCAAAGCCAGACAACCACTCCTTGGCAGGATGCAACTCTCTCCCGCCCTCACTATGAGGCACATATCTCATTGGCCTTTCGAACTTGTTGTTTCGCTTCCTATGTGATAACCCCCTCAGTCTTGACCGTCCACGCCTCCAACGTTCTGGCCCGTGTCATGTCTCAACGTTACGTGGCGGAGACAACAAGGCTCTGGTATGTGATGTTCCCATTTCTGTAACGGTTACTAATGAGAATTACACTCTGAGACTCCAGGCTGTGGCATGTTCGAGATGGGTACACAGGAGATTGAGTTGCAACGGCGCGTCAACTACGTTGGTTCTAACTGGAGAGCCGTGTCTGGGATCTTGATTGATCATCGCTCTCAGCAATGAATTCTCCCTGTTCTCCGACACCATGGTTGAACGGCATGAAAGTTTTGCCGATCACTTCGCCCTGATTTAAAACTTGGAATACTCGCCAGAAACTTTGCTCACTGCCAAGTTGTCTCGGAAGAGGAACACGGGTATTGATTCTGAGAGTCCTCCCACAAGCCACCATGACAGCATGGCAACACGCCTGCATATTGGGCTGCGCCTCCGGAGTGAACACATTACGGGGCTCCATCAGACAGTGCGTTTAAACAAACGCCTGCCATCCATCTGGCCCTTCAGCCGCATGCCAAGTCGAAGGGAGCGCAGCATTAGGCCCTACGGAGATTTATTGATTCTAACCCGATAGTCTAGAATCCTCGGCATGACTCGCGTGATATATTGGTGTGTTGTTTTCTCAACAAGTTACCCCGGGAATGCCCCAAGCATAACCGCTCTTAAGCCAAGAGAACGGGACGGGACGGCCCTCAGATTAATGTCCCTATGGCTGTGTTGTGATACACACTAGACCGGTGATCTACAGTCAAAGCTCAGCACAATAAGCTCGTTGTACAAACAGCCTCATCTCTGTCCCCTGCATTCCACATATCCCGAACGATCGACATGACAGCCACCTTTTTGGCACCCGATTTGAGGTGGGATGAACTCATGCTCGATTTGACAGGCTCCATGTTGCACAGACCCTCAAGCAATGCCACAGCCAAGGCACGGAACCATCATCCGAGTCACATCACATTGCTGCGAGGTTCGTCACTGCATATCAGTCAACACGATGCTCATGCTTTAAAAGTCAAATCAGGCAACAATTAACATGACAGGCTGTACAGTGCCTATTTCCCCAGGCGGGACAATCCACAGGGTAGACCCCAATGTCTCACTGACAACAGTATGAGTGGCTCGGATGTCGGTCCAGCCACCCGAAAGTTCCCTTGCGGCATCCCGGAACTCGCAGCTTGGCGACGGGGAGGAGGAGGAGGAGGAGGGAAATCTGACTGCAGAAAAACAAGCTGGCGATCTAGATCGAACGGCCCGAGGCGTGCGGGACTTATTGGCCTGTCAAATGCCACCCCCATCATCCCTGAGCGGGCCGTTTCATGGAACAGCGGTTGCGGCTGGCAACTCTAACGAATGGGAGGGCTTTCAATCAAACGCGTGGACACGTTGATTCAGCCCCTTCGCTAAACCTTGTGATGTGAAAGGTTAATATTGTATGTACGCTTTCTGTAGCATGCTCAACAGGGTTTAGATGACTTGAAAGTTGACGCGAAGGATGTATGCTCAAGTCCAAACTTGGAGAAATGCGTGGGGGCATTTGTGTCACGATGCCCTCACGAGCACAGCATGAGGGAACCATGACGCCAGTCTGTCAGGGTCCTTTAGTGAGACATTACGCTCGGGCCCAAGTTTACTCAGTTCACTCAGCTCCGCGGCAAGGGAGAATATACATCTCCAGCCCCCGCGTGACTTGATGACAGACAGACTCAAATATGCCAAGACACGGCCCATCGTTGGCCTCCACTGTTCAACCTTTGCTTCTCGGAGAATGTGAAGCCTCCTTGGCAGAGAGGCTAGACTCAACTTTAATGGGTAATCTTCCGATGCTCTACCCACAGGGCGTAACTGACAGCTTCTAATTCGGACAGAGAGCCGTGTTTATGTCAAACAAGCGGGATACTAACACACGTGTATGTCCAAACAAGTAACCCGAGTCGGACTGCCATGTCTCTTGTTTGATTCGGATGGGTGGGACACGCGGAGCCGGTCTCGATGGGATTGGAGATCAGAAGAGACCTCAGGGAGGGAGCCAATCATGGATGTATCAGTTTGTTGGTACCTAAATGTGCAAGAGAAGACAAGAGATGCCACTTTGGTGTTCCCTCTCTTGTTCCCTCCGGAGATCTCGTCTGACAGTGGCGTGTGCAGGGGAGAAAAAAACACAGCCTACCTCGACGCGCCTGAGTCACTCTGCCCGAGAGCATACAGTATAGAAGTTCTTGACGATCAATGTCTTGTTAGTCGTTGATCGTCGCGGCTTCATCAGGGGATTCGTTCAACCTAGTTACACAGAAGCTGTAGCGAGCGATCAGTACCACCCCGCAAACGCCATGTCTACAGATCCTTCGGTAAGCCGAATTGGTTGTGTTGATCACTCATGTTCTGATACTTTCATGCATCGCCCTTAAAACTCCGCTCATCTCCAGGGAGTAACGGTACCACTTGTCCCCCATCGTTCGCGCATGTTGCTTGTCTCGTGACGGGACGGAGTGGAGCGGCACGATGCGATGGGAGAGCGACTGTCTTAAGGCTCTTTCATCAAAGCCTACTGAGCAGAGCCTTGGAAGTAATGTTTTACTTTGTGTTGAACCATCGTTGATGAGGTCACGGGGGTCCTGGGAGAAAGATGTGCTTTCCAAGGGCCAGATGATTGACTTTTTGTTCGGACTCTGCAATTAACATACATCTGTAGTAAAATCAGAGTGTAAGCCAGGTTCAGCGCCGATATCCTTGAGTGTGTTCATAGAGATGTTAGACGCTCAGCGAGTCATATAAATCTGTTTTGTATCTTTAAGCAAAGCCAAAATACCTGCGGTTAGTGTAATTATATGAAGAAGAAAGACATTATTCATAGCGCAACAACTCTAGGTAGTTTATTGCACCCAAGTGCAAGTCAACGTGAAGGATTTCGAACCGCGTAGCACGCGTTGACGCCGGTTTGACCCCTTTCTGGTGAGATGAATAAATTCTCCAGCCACACATCTTATGCAAGTGGCGTCCCAGCATGCCCTTTATCGAGGGACTGTGTTGCATAGATATCAAGGGTAAAGTGGAAGAGAAAAGGGGGAAGAGAGGACATGTACTGTTAGTATTGAAATCCGCCTGACGGATCAAGGAAAACCCGCACCCATAGTGGTCATAACAGCGCATACGCGTTACTCCTATAGCTAGCTCTTTAAC
>JABCKD010000693.1:0-73189 GCA_013186415.1 Fusarium sp. NRRL 66088 | reverse complement strand
GGTTTGTTAACTGAGATTGAGATTGGATCTCGAAACGAAATCTAGACGGAGCCCAAGCCTCTGGGGGGGTGATGGATGGATGTTTAGGCGGCGCGGCGGGGGGGCAAGGCAAGCTTCGGGACTTGGAGGGGTGAAGGGAGTGACCTATGATTGTTGGGCAAATTAGCTAGATCCAGAGGTATCGAGTTTTTCACCGCCCTTTGGCTTTGCCGCTGGACGATTGGCAATTGTGCTTGCTATCGAGGTATTTTGGGGGGCTGGGTGCAGTAATTGGGCTAGGCAAATGTCTTCATCCTCGGCCGTGACCATGATGCATGGGATTTGACCTGGGAGACGGCATGGTGGGAGGGATGCTAAGACCAGACCGCCAGGACAATGACAATCATTTGTCCTGGTTGAGTCGAATGCATGGATCGAATTCCTGAATCAGGTCGGTAGATGTGTGCTACGCGAGATAGATGTTGTGTTCTTTGTTTATCATGGAAGCACAACCTGCCCTCGCAAGACACTCGACGGGCACTTTGCCTACTCCATGACCACTGCAACTGCACTTCATGCAGCCCGCAGCCAGAGTCTCTTGCCTCCTCCCTCCCGTCTCCTGTCAGGGGCACGCCTCAACCGGTGGGCGCCGAAGGGGAAAAAAACGTGGTGGGCTTGACGTTTCGTTGTCTGTGGTGGGAGTGGGCTTGGGTGCTGTTGGTGGGACTTACACGGGGATAGCGAGAAGGCTGTTGGAAACACGAACACGACAACTGGTTGGTTGGTCGATCAAACTTGGGGGAGGTGTTGGTTCTAGCCGGCAAGATGCTCTAAGAGATGCAAGAGGAGCGTGTGGTGCAGCTGTTATCTAGTAAAAGTCTGGGGAGGGACGGGAATCCTTTATATAGATGTCAATCTTTTGTGCTAGATGGGTGTAAGTGCGAGTTTGGCCAAGATTGTCCCTGTGCCGTCTGTTTAGGTTGTGTAAATGTTGGGGTGCTTGTTTGCTCCGAGGTGTTTCCAGATACCCGATCTGCCGGCCTCGCACTGCCTCCCATGCCTGGTCGCCACTCGAGAGGTACTTCTTTCATAGTGGTACAAAGACTGCCTTGAGCAGTACCTACTCTAATTCGGCGCAAAATTCTCTGCTTGGTGATCCAACCCACTCTGAGTTTTCATTATCTGATCCCACGCTGCACTCTCACAGGCGGCTTAGAAGCCCGCAAAACTCCACCGAGACCGGCTGCCGCCATCCATCCATCACGGGCAGAGTGGATGGGTTGGCACAGAAGGGACCGGAGTTCAGGGCCAGAGCCAGTCCCATTTCAGGGGACCACCCGCTAACGCTACTGTCGGGTGGTACCCAGGGGCTAGAAGTTGTAGCGGGGCCACAACGTATCATCGCCCAGCATCACCTACAGTCGCACTTGCCCTGTCTGGTATTGTCCTCCAGAGGTGGTCACCACACCCGCTTTCCATTCTTGCACGACTCCACCATTCCATCTTCTTCATCAACCTCACCCTTGCGTTCTTAGCCTCACTTCAACGGTAATCATTCGCGTTCACCAGGAAACACCCTCGTCGTGAGCAATACCCGAGAATAATCTTGACGCCATCTTGTTCCTTTTCGCTTTGGCTGCATGCATTGGCCGTTCCGCACTTACTTGCACTCATGTCGAATGGGAACCACTCAGCAAGCGTCCCACTCCCTCAGCACTTGTGCTTCGTTTGCTCCATGTGCCGTCGGCATTCTACTTCTTTGGGATATCCCTACCAGATCCAGATCTAGGTATTCCCGGGCTCAATCTTGGAGTCGGATCATGGTTTCTGTTCTGTCATGGATGATCTGAAAACCCTGTCGAGACGAGCATCATGACATGCCTCTCCCAGATCTATCTGCTCGACATGACATGACATGCCGTCTCTTTCGATGAAAAGCACTGGACTGTACTGTCAACTCTATGGGCCTTCCGTAACAAATCGTTCACGGCCGAGGTTCTCATCACCCCCATGCTCCAGTACCTTCTCGCCACGTCCATGAGGAATTTATTGTCCTGCGTCCCACGCCATGACCACATCTCTAGCGTCATCTTCCCGGTTTGTCCCTCATTGATGCGACCTTTGGACCTTTTCCTGACTTGTGACGACGTCAACTTGCCCACCATTATCAATCGCTAAACTCGAGGACCGCCGCATTCCGTTCTTCGGCGTGGGTCGACAAGGACCCTTCTAAGTCTGATGCAGCTAGCCTCACGTCTTTTGCCTCAACCGTCCCGAGACTTGAGACACTTGGGTGTCTTAGTCCCCGGCTATATCCCACCTAAGATAATCAACGTGCAGGATCCTGCATCCCAGGCACCACCATCAGGCTTGATTATCGCTCGATGACTCTGGCCGGCTCGCCTGGGGCTTGGGCTTGGGTGGGCAGGGCCCGTTGCGTACATAAGCCGCGGGGGTGTTGCGAACTATCACGTACCCTTCGCGTCGAGCGGCATAGAAAGACACCAAAGGATCTTTGCAATTTAAGAATCCATGAAGAGCTGAGAATACGCAAGACACTACGTACGTCTTTAGTGTCGTTATTCGGTCTCTTATTCGGTCCCTCTTATTCGGGTTGAGGCTCCTCCAAGCCGCATTGCTTCTTGATGGTCGCAAGCCCAACTTCTTCACCCACGCAGGTCCCTTGTCCGCTTCGGCACGTCATTAGTCTCATCCCACGGCTCCCACGGCGGCTTGCGTCCGGCCATTCATGACTGGTCTTGGTGCGTGGGTTCTTTTCGATCCCGACTTGGCTGCTCCGGTCGAATGCCGAATATCCCTCTTACTCTCCGCTGTTGCGTGGAGCCACGCATCTCGTCGAAGGAAATCTGCACTGACCTTGCCGGCCCAGGTTGTGCCCCAAGGCTCATTGGCTTGATCACTTCGATCTCCCAGGGGTCAATCCTTCCGCATCTCTCTGCCGGGACTAGGGATGCCGTTGCCCCTCGTGTTCTCTGGCCGGCGGCTTTATTGCTAGTGGAGGCCTTGATAGTACCGGTACCTCATGTCTTGGGGGAATTTGCACGATTGATTTCTAAACGTCAATGCAAGGTGAGTTTTGATTCAAACTACTTGACTATTACAACTTGCACCCTGCTGGTGTTGTGAAAGGTACATGATGAGTTGCAGGTACTACTCCAACTATGGACTAATGCACTGAGTGCGCAAAATGACAACCCCAACGCCTATGATGCTCTACCACATGAGTGGCCATTTTCGTTCTCGTTTATGTCTCGTACAGTTGCGTTTCCGCGATATGATGGTCGTTAAGTTGATCATGAAGTTTGGTCTGGGGTGTCGTAACCAGAATCAGAGGTGCCCTTGGGTCTCTTGGCTGTGGCATCCTCCTTGTCGTCCTTCTTAGCCTCCTCCTTGGTCTCCTCCTCGGCCTTCTCTGTGGTCTCGTTCTTGGGCTCTTCCTTTGCCTCACTCTTGGGCTCTTCCTTGGGCTTCTCAGCCTCTGGCTTCTTCTCTTCAGCCTTTTCGGCCTTGTCATCCTTGTCCTTGTCCTTCTTGGATTCGTCCTTCTTGGTCTCCTTCTCGTTTTCAGACTCGGAATCAGAATCGGAATCGGAAGAATCAGATCCAGAGCTCTCGCCGTTGCTACGGCGCTTAGCCTTGGCCTTCTTCTTGCGAGCCTTGCGACGCTCCTCCTTGCGGATCCTCTTGGCTTCGGCTTTGCGAGCCTTCTCCTCCTCCTTGCGCTTCTTCTCGGCATCATCAATCTCCTTCTGCTTCTTCTCCTTGCGGGTCTCGATAATCCACTCGTCCACAGCAGCGATAGCAGCCTCAGGATCCCGCTTGTGCTTGAGAAGCAAGCCCTGGATCTCGGCGGGACTGAACTCATGCTCAGGGAGCTTGGTAGCGAACTGTTGGGCGAGGTCCTCGATGCGCTCAGTGAGTTCAAGACGTTCCTTCTCTTCCAGGGCAGCCTTCTTCTGGGCGGCTTCGGGGTCGAGTTCGTCAGACTTGGACGGAGGAGAGTTCTCTCCTTCGTAAGGGGCATAGATGGCGCGGAAGATGGAAGAAATCATGCCAGAGTCGGCGAGGCCAAACTTGACAATCATGTCGACACGACCAGGACGAATGAGAGCCTTGTCCAGCTTCTCAAGGTGGTTAGTGGTCATGATGAGGACGCGGCCCTCCTGAGAAGCCACACCATCGAGGATGTTGAGCAGACCAGACAGGGAGAGTCTACCAGGGAGGAGAGGAACAGCGGCGCCCTTTCCAGGGACAGCGGGGGCGGGGGCGGTTGGGACAGGTTCCTGTGTAGCGCCCTCCTTGCCCTCTTCACGAGTGTGGGTAAGACCGGCGGTATCGATATCCTCAAGTAGGACGACGCAGCGTCGAGGAAGATCGGCGAAAAGCGAGGCCAGGTTCTCCTCATTAGCCATGGCGGAGCTCAAGCTAACCATGTAGATGCGCATTCGGAAAAAGCCAGCCAGGGCGAGACTGAGAGAACTCTTTCCAGTACCAGGGGGGCCATAGAGGAGATAACCACGACGGTATGGAATACCACGGTTCGAGTACCAACGGCGAGTGCTTGGGTTGAGGTAGTCGGTAACATCGTCAAGGAGGTCCTTCTTGACCTTCTCGTTGAGGATGACGGTGGAAACGGGACGACTGGCACGGGTCATGCAGCGCTGCCAAGTGGGATCGCCACCGTTGCTGCCAGAGGCGCCACGGTAGATCAAAGTCTTGCTCTCGTCCTTTTTGAGGTACTGCTGACGGGCATCGATAAGGAGCTCCTTGAGGATGCGGGGGTTGCGGCCGAAACAAGAGATTGAGATTTCCTCACGCTCGCTCACTACAAGGAAGCCAGACTGCTCGCGGTTCTCGTGACGCTCGAAAAGCAGAAGGTGACCTTGATACCAGAAGAAGTGGGTGCCAAATGATGGGGTGTACTGGAGAGGCTTCTTGCGAGGGGCAGAGCCGTGAGAACCGTCACCGTCACCATCCTCATACTGGTCCTCATCCTCGTCCCATCGCCAGAGGAACCAACTTCGGGAGTTGATGTTTGTGTTGACGATGAAACGGCGAGAGCTTCGGGCGAATTTCTGGCTTGCGACCCAGGACATGATAATGTTGTAGATCTCGTCGTCAGTGCGAATGCGCACGACAGACATGAGATACTTTTCAATCATGCCCCAAGCATAGTCGCTGATGTAGGTCCAGGCAAAGGTAATCCCAGAGATGACGAGAAGGAGGGGAATGTAGATGTTGAGGTCGATGCCGAGGTAAGTCTGGATGGCAGAGGAAAAGACGCTAAAGCCGGGAATGAGAAAGTCGAGAAGAGCGAAAGGGACTTGAGGAGGTTTGAGAACTGCGTCAGAGGCTCCCAGGTCGGGACCTGAGGCGTTGATGGTATCCATGATGGATGAAGCTGACACAAGACGCAGAAAAAGTGGTGATATCACGGTGGTGGTGGTGGTGGTGGTGTTGTTGTTGTTGAGTTAAAGATATCCGCCACTGGGAGGTAGTGGGTTGCCCGTGATAGTCTACTACGAACGGCAGAGACTAGAGGCGAGTTGGGGAAAGAACCAAGACTGCAGAAGCAGATGTGAGAAGAAGAGAGGGAAGAAAAATGCAAGTCGCAGGAGGTGAGGAATTTATACCTCTTGTCCACGTAGGCGATGTAGGTACATGATCGCATCTAATGCATATAAGACGATGCGGCCTGCAGTCCGCCCGCCAGAATGGATACACCAAGCCCGGAGGAGGCATCCGTTTCCAGCCTTACAAGGCGGGGAGGGATGCGTCTTACGAGGAGGAGCCTCTGATTGGACACAAGGGTAAGACGGCGACTTGACTCACAGCCCGTATCTCCAAAGCTCCAGACCTCTTTTGGGTCTTATTGCGTCCCGCGAAACTAGGCATCCACTACCTTGCTTGGGGGATTGAAAATGTACAGTAATGGGCCAAGTCTAGGCAGTCGCTTACGGCAGCGCAAGATGCGTCTTTACTGGTCAATGGAACACATGCATCAACGGCCTGAAAGATGGGGGGGAGGGAGCTTTGTGTGCTGTGTTCAATAAGTCTCCGTGGTGGATGGGATGTGTTGGACAAGGAGAGCACACATGATGACTGCATCTAGCCGATCACGCGACATGAAGCCTGGAACAAGGGGGAAAAAAAAAACATGGTTCCAAAAGTCCCTGATTGCCTTACATTGCCTTGTCAATCTGAGTATTGGATCAAACAGAGAAAAATGCATCGTTGTGTTCCCACATTCCCGCAGCGGGGGACTAACAAAGCCACAATCAAAGCCTCCCGCCCTCGCCGCAGAGTCACAGCGGAGATGCCGTTCCCCGCTAAACCACCATCCACCCGGGAGTGGCTGTGCTCATTTTGATGCATGAGGTCATCGTTCAAAGGACCTCGGATGAGTTGTTTGGCCAATTGAGAATAGTTTGTCATTAGGCAAACTCCAAGGCTTTTCATGTTTGTCGGCGAATTATTGAACAATGGATCCATTGTTGCTTGGAAGTGCTTTCGCGTTGTCGTCATAGGTGGTCTAGAACATCTCTATCCAAACGAACTGGAGAAATCAGGGTCTCTCCTAAATTAACCCAGTACTGGGGGATAACACGACGACGATATCATCATGTTGCAGCCAAGCAAGGTAAAAAAAAAAAACACTTGCAATACGAAAGAACGAATGATGTTGTTCACAGCCACTGTCGTCTTGGATACTATAGTCTCATCAAAACTTTGTTTCATATTGGTTGCCTCTTTACAAGACGAAAACATGGCTTCGTCTTCCAAGTGAATGTCTGCCATAGTAAACGGACCCCTTCATGTGGCAACTGTCAACTCGGAGCAAAACTGCCTGGTAGCTCCAGCCACACTTGAGCTAGGTGACGTACCCTCACTCGCCACAAAACCTCGGCTTTGCCACAATGAGGTATAAGAAGAGAAGTCCACAACGACCACCTGAACAGCAACTCTACATTCCATCAACAAAAGTGTTCTTCTCGAATCGAATTCCATCTCTAAAACTACTCAAAACACACACCCCAAAAAAAAAACACAGTTCTACAATAACCATGGGTCTCCCCACCTTCTCCGAGTCCACAACAACCAAGGACCAAACCCCGCAGCAAGAGACTCAGGTCGCTACCGGTGCTGGAGCCAACACGGGTGCTGGCGTGACAAGACCCAAGACTGAGGAGGAGAAGGAGGCTGATCGGTTGTATGAGGAGGCTATGGAGGAGGAGTATGCTAAGCGTGAGGGTGGTTCTTAGATGGGATGTGTTTTGTGTCATGATGAGACGATGTATACGTTATACTCTACTCTCCTATTAATCAACAATTTGGTCATTGCGAGATATGAATGGCTTTATACCAACACCACGACCTTGATCCATTGGATGTCTTTCACATAGACGAGGTCTATAAAGCCTAGATATCCAAACCAAGCAACTAGAATAACACGACACCACAACTTCAAACAGATCAAGCAAACACCATCACTCAATCATCATGCTCCGTCCCATGATAGCTAGCCGTCGACTCAGCCTTATCCCAGTCCGGCAACTTCTTCCGCCTCCACTTCCCAGACGCATGAAGCTTCCTCCACTGAGGCTTCTGTATCAGTTGTCCACCATGTGAAAAGACAAAAGCACCGTCACCGTCCCACTTCAGCTGCGAGGGCCCGTTAGGCGCAAACATGAGGTAAAAGTACTTGAGCGTCCGTGACATCCACTCGCTTTCCATCCTGTTGATCCACTGGTCGTGGATACCGACTGCGGCTCCGTCCATGTCGTGACCGTCGTTTACTGTCACGTCTTTTATCCCTGCGAAGCCGTTTGGTACGCGGCATGAAGCGTTGATGTTGACAAACATGTCCCATGCCCGATCCTGCCACTTGACGTCCCCCGTCATGCGGTAAGCGTAGTACATGGTCTCGATGACGTCCGCCTCGAGGTTATAGGAGCGCTCCGTAGGCCAGAAACCCGTTTGGTTGGCGAGTTCTTCAAAGTGAACTGGTGGGAGAGGGTTGCGCCTCGTGCCGGCTTCGAGTTCGCCATCGACCCATTTAAATTGTCGAGGGGGGAGACCTGAGGGCATTCCGTTGGCTACTTCCCAGCACGTCTCTGCTATTCTGAGGCCAAAGTCGATGTATCGCTGCCTTTTGAGGGTGGCACCGCCGAGTATGAACATGGCGCCAGCAGAGCAGCTTGCTATTATTCATGTTAGTTCAATTTAAGGAGAGTAGTTATCAGAGAGGTCCATACTTATATCCGCCCCAGGTAAATGTTGTGCATCCTGCCAACGAGACAAAAAGGTCATATTCCGATGAGAATGAGTATAAGGATGCGAAGAAAGATGCTTCATAATCGCCTCTGCTGAATTAGTCCATATCTTGGTCAACCGTTTGTATCTCTCCGAGTCCAAGTTCCGCAGCTTTGCCATGCCGTGGTAGAAGGGTGCCGTGTGCCTTGTGTAACCTCCCTGCGTGCTGGCGAATCCGCCCCGATGAGTATTGACCCTATCCGGGAGCAAGCCCGGGAGGACCCTGTGGTGTATGACGCGCTGCTTGATTAGGATCTTGAAGCCGTTGACGAAATTCTTCCAGAGGCTTTTGTAGCCGGATCGGTGGTGGATTGCGTCCAGCTCCACGCCCATGCCACCGGCTGCTCCCAAGGTATTCTCCAAACGTCCTGATCTCTGTATCATGGGTGTTAAGAAGACACCGCCGACTGGGATCTGCGTTTTCGATTCAAAGGCGACTTTCATGACTTCGGTTAGGAGGACTGCCTGGTTCAAGAGGGCGTCAAGGCTGGATTTTGTGTTGGCATATTTTCGATAGGGGCCGTTGAGGAGGTCGTAAGCTGTGTCGATCGACATGTAAGCGGGACATTGTGTGTCGAGGATAGAGGGTTAAGGGAGACGAACCAGATACCATTGATCCAACAAGTCGGATAGTCGCCTCGTAGACGTTGACTTCCTCTTCAACCAACTTGGTGACGGTAAAAGTTGCACCTCCAATATACCAGATGACACGATCTATGATGGACTTTTCACCCATGATGATGGCTGTGGTTAACGACTCGATAGCTGTACTACCAAATCCATTCCTATCAAACAGTGTTAGTTTGTATGAATATCCATGGGTCGCGCTACTTCTCACATGTCATCCTCAGATGTGCGACTCAACGGGTGAAAGGTATCCTTTGGGAAGGCATAGATGTAGTAACCATTCCATGAATGCCGAAAGGCCTCAGCGATGGCATCGGTTTTCTCGTGGTCGTCTCTATACTCAGGCTCTTTCAAGATCTTGAGCGGGGGCTGGTAAGTCAAATTATAACTATAGCTCTCTTCCTCGTGATTAAGGGCGGTTGCGAGTGTGGCACAGGCATAGTCTGTGAGGCCCACGAGTAGGGGGAGCACTCGGACAAGGAGCATGTTGAAATATCCAAGGGTCTGTTGTCGATGGTGGAGGTTAGAGCATGAGGGGAAGAAAAGACTGAAAGTACACGACGGCAAACTCGGGACGGATGGTAAGGACAGATTTTATATCAAGGTTGCAAAGGTACAAAGTGTGTTTGATCGTGGTCACGTTTCTATTGACACTTGTCGGGTACCATCTGGATATTTTGAGTTGAGAAGCCTGGATAAGTCGGCCCTTTCCATGAGTTTTCCATCATGGGAATACCTTCACTGATGTGAGCATTCAGCGACGAAAGAACAATCATGAGGTGAATACATGAGCAAAATGCTCTTCTGAATTTATCCATGATTAGCTACATTTATCTCGCTCAGCACTTGAAACGATCATATACCCATCACCTATCCTGGTTAAGAAGTAGTTCACTGTTTTCACACAAGTGACACTTCATCCCTCCAACTGTACATCGAATGGGTACTCGGAGTGAGTCCTGTCTTGTTGGGGGCGGCCAGTTGTGTACAGCCTGTTATATACCACACTTTGCAACAAGTATTGTGCAAGTACCCGAGTGAACGGCAGTAAACTTTCGGTTCACTACTCGTGCTCGAAACAACGTGACCGCTTGATAGGGCTCAGCCTTGCAATTTGGCACGACCCTTGATGTTAACAGTGACCACTGAGAAATGGGTACTCTGGCCGCGGTCTCTATGACCTTCGAAAGACCATGTTTGGGGTTGTTGCTCTGGAAGCTCCATTCCGATACCGGTAGACTGGAATAGGAGATGCCCATGGTCAGGCCCTGTTACATCGGACCAAAATGAGCAGCCGAGTGAGTTGTAGATGACAACGCCGTTGGAGGCTGTCAAGCTTAACTCGGATGAAAAGAAGACGTCATCAGCCGCTCTCCCGTAGCCTCGCCAATGCAGCAGCAACACCTCCATCAAGCTGATCATCCTTATCTGCCTGGCTCGCCCGCTTAGCCTCATCCGTCTGAGCCGTCTTCTTAGACGCCTCAATAGCAGCCGCAAGCATAGCCTCCTCATCATCCTCATCGTCCGTATTATCAAGAAACTCGAATTGTTTCGCTGCTGGTTCCGCCGGAGTCGGCGTGTCCTTTGCCGTTGACGGTCCAGCCGAAGACATTTCTCGTAGAGGCACACGTGAAAGCGGAACGGCCTGGTCTAGCTTCGAGGAGCGCTGTGTAGCCTTCGCACCCCTTTTTGTAGCCTTCTTGACTCTGAAGGGATCTCCGACTGCTGATGTCCATCTCTTGACCTTGATGCCACCCCACCCATTGAGCATGCCGAGCTGCTCGGCATCCGCGTTGACGGCGTTTTTCAGACTACCAAAGTTGCTCACGAGGGCGACCGCATCCGACTTGTTCAGACTCCTGGGGACGGTAACGAATTCAACCAGCTTTTCTCCGTAGCTTGAGGGTTGTTGGCCGCGGATAGCTCCAAAAGAGGCGTTCTCGTAGCTCTTGTATAGTTCGAGGTAGCGTGCGGCCTCGGCGGCTGACCAACATAGAATCAGGGTGACGTTGTTGACGAGGGATGTTTTGGAGAGTTCCTTTAGAGAGGCTTCGTGGTTTGGAATGTCGACCATGGTGAGGAGGACGCGGAGGTTGTATTTGCCCTGGAGATTGCGGATTCGGGTGTAGATGTACTCAGGATGAAGACGATGGTATTTGAGACTGTCGCGTAATAACCTGTCAGCATAATCCTATTCGCCACAGAGAAAAGACTCACCTTAGAAATAGGGCACAAGTACCCAACCCCAAGACAAAGTCAGCCGGGATATCGCTGTACTCCCATGGCATCGACCGAATGCTGGTCAAGACGGGGTTTCCCCTTTGGCGCGGCGATACGAGGATAGTCGAGCCGGACTGCTTCTGAGGTAAAGCCTGTGGTGTAGGCTGAACAACCTTTCCAGCGCCTGAAGCAGACGGAGGTGCCTTGTCGAGGCGCTGCGGCGTGGGCTGTTGGATCTTGCTCGGCGTGGGTTGCTGAATGGGTCTGCGTGGGATGGGGGTTGGATCTGCGGCGGCCATGGCGGCCAGAAGCTCCTCGTCAGCTCCGTAGTCGTCGTCCATTGCTTCTGATCTTGTACACTTTTCGTGACAAGGTTTATGAGGTGGTGGTGCCTTGCATTCGCGCTCGAGATGGCTTGTTGATTCTACGAAATTCACGGAGTTGAAGGGTCGAGGTCGAGCTAGAGTGGGGCGTCTAGGATGACCATTAAACAACGGACAAGGCATGTATTACATGGAGCATTCAACCTAATCTACTATAGAAATTATTCATAAATCATATATGACCATGATCATAATCTATAGAAATCTTGAAAATCTACAAGTTAGCAGTATCATCAACTCGACTTCAACACGCGCAAACAAACTGTTTACCAACAACACCTACCCTCTACGTCATTCCAAATGAGACATGGGTCAAGGGGACCATGATAAGATCAAGGCGAACAGAAAACATCAGATCTAGACCCGCTCCAAGGCTTTCAAGCATCAAAGCGTAGCTCAAACCATGCAGGGTCACATTCATCTGCAGTTAAAGCCCTCATCTACATACATGGAACGACCATCGTTCTTTAACATCGGATGCACCCGATCCTCTTTTCAGACTGGATCATCACCATGGCCCTATTTTTATCCCTCACTTTTTAGAGCTCATCGTCCGATAAATCGAAGGATGTGGCAGTGCCCAGCGTCCTTCTTCTCCACCGTGACAGCACCACTGATCTCCAAGACAGGACGATACGATACGATACGATCGGCAGATGCGTGTAAAATGTCAAATATCAAATTGCTCGAGAAAGAAATTCCCTCTAGGTATCTAAACTAACTATCCAATCCGATCCGATTCCCATATGCAGCCGTTTCTGTCCAGACCGCTTCATGCTTTCCCCCGCCAGTTCCCAACCGATTGACCACACCCAAAAAAAAGATAGAACGCCAACCCTGTCTTTCCTTTCCAGCCCCAATCCAATCCAGAATACGCCAAGGCACGTTAATCCATCAAGGGCACCGCATCACATGAGCCCATGTCTCAAGACCTAATCCACCTCCTCCTCTAGCCCTGCATACTCTTGCGGGTTCGGCAGTGTCCCGCCCGTCAGTGAGGAATGAATCGAGTACAGAGCAGCCAACCAACAGTCAAACATGGCCCCGACCTTTTCGCACCGTCCGTTTGGTGATTCGATTCTCGTGACCTGATCTCGTAGCCTCTCGTACGCTTCGATCATGACCCAGACCTGCAGCGCTGCCGTGTCGCGGCCGTTGTGCTGAGGCCTGCCTGCGACAACTGAGGAGAGCTCCCTGGTGAGCAGATCGAGAGCGATCTGCAGGCTGACATTCTCCTGGAATGAGTGACCCGATGGGGTTGCTGATCGGTACGCCCCAGTCTGATCGGGAGAAGGCGGGGGAGAGAACGAATAAGGCTTGAAGTAAATAGTATCCCCCTCAAATGCCGCGAGGTTGGTGTCTCGAGTGGCGGCAGATGGAGTCCGTAGTTTCGACTGACGAAGGGGAGCTATCGGGGCAGGCGAGTTGGTGCGTGAAGATGACGGGCTTAATCTCCAAGGATCGCTGCGAGGTACCTGAAGAGTGCCGTGCGGCATTAGGCCGGGCTCTTCAAAATGGTGGTCGAAAGAGTGGTTGTCGAATGAAGAATGGCCGAATGAATGCTCGGAGTGGCCGTCCCTCGATTCAAGGAGCTCCCGATACTGATCAGCGATGAGGTCGACACTCGTTGTCTTTTCCGGTACATCCAATCCCTTCCGTGCCAGAGCGTGCTGCTCTAGCTGTCCAATCTTGAAGACGGGTGTCTTGGCTTGTCGTCGCATAGTAGATGTAGTCGAGGCTGATGATGCTGGTGAAGAAATCGACGAATTATCAAGCGATGGCCGTCTCTCTGGGTCCTGGATTGTGAGGTGCGAAAACTCGGGGATCTGGCGCTGGCGCTGAGAGGAAGCCCGCGATACTCTCGGCTCTCTAAAGAATCCCCGCGGCTCGGGCGGCATTTCCGGCTCTGAGAACCACGGATCAACCACGGTCTCGGGGCGAAGGTAGTGATTCCACTTGGCATCGCTCAGATCGGGAGCGCCGTTCGAAACACGGCGATGCGATGGCGAGTAAAGGGAACCGTCTAGGCTGTGGCCGGATTCTGTTGAGCCACGCTTCGACTTGAGTCTAGGATCCGATTTTTGAAGCTTACGCCTCGGGGGCTTCAAGCTCTGGCTCCTAGTGAGAGTGTTCTCCATGATTGTTGTTGCTGTGTATAATTTCTAAAATTCGCTGATAGTTCGGTTTCAGCTATATCGCATTGGGTGTGAGGCGAGGTGATAACAATGAATCGTAGTTGAAGAGGTCCTTGGTGGGTAAGAGTTGTTGTGTGTTGGTTGTGGCCGAGTGGATGAATCGACGTTGATCAAGTTGACGAGACACTCGGGTATTGCAGCCATGAGAATCACAAGCAGGAACTGAAGGACCAAGGAGTTTATGACGGGAGGGAAAAAAAAAAGCAAGGTGCAGCAAAGAAAAACAAGAACGGGTCGGCTTGCGACTGTTATGTATCCATGCCGTACAGTGCAGGGCACAGCGCAGGGCCGGAGTGTTGAGAGTACTCGGTAATTGCAGAGAGCCCTTACCGCTTCCATCATCCATCCATGGGGCCCGTCACCCGAGAAGCGGGCACCAGCTGGATAGTGGCTTTGGCCTGCAGGTAAAGGCGCGTCGGTGCCGTGGGAAGCCCAATCGACGGAGCCACGAGGAGGACGAAATACCCACGTCATGGGTCAAGGGCTACGAGAGCCCCAGTGGTTTTCCACGGTCTTGGTGGCTGGAGAAGCGTTGACGGACAGGGATGCTTCGCCAAGTTGCAACTTTCAAGACCGGGGTGCCCAAGTGCGCTCTGCCCGATCGAGTACTGGATCGGCGGTGCTGAACTTGATGTTGGTCTGTTGAGAAAATCAAGAATCAATCAAGAATCGGCGGGTAACACGACGTTCAAATCCGGGTAAGAGTCAGAGACTCCTGAGGATCACGAAATACTGGTCCTTGTTTTCCAGAATTTGATCGAGAAAGGCACAGAATGACACACCCTGCCTTGGCGGTGAGGACTAGTCCATCAGTCCGAGGCCGATGCACACTCTAGCCCGTCCGTCGACACTAAACATTGTTTAGTTTCCTTGACTTGATCCCTCCCTTTTGGTCTGGCCAGGCTCTTTTTTTTTGTGCGCGTCGCGTGGGACGTGTCTGTAGGTTGGCTCGTTGGGTTGGCTGATGTCATGTGCAACAGCGGGACCTGGGAGGACCCTTGAGATGAACAGTTAAAAAGCAAGCAAGCAGCCCACCAAACGTCACCCACCCTCAGCCGACGTGTCCGCGAGGCGAGGGATCCATTCCAATCCTGCCATCCATCCATCGTCTCTTCTCCTGCTCTTTCGAGGTTTGACGCGTCGGTGTTGGCCGGCTTCTGGTGTGGTCAGGTCTTTTGTGTGGTCGCTGATGGGGAGGCGTCCATCGAGGTTGAGTTGGAGGGTTAGATTTCAGGTCCCGATCAAAGCTTTTATCGGCACGTGCATTCTTTTGACGTCTTGGTTTCTTTAACACTTTATTGTCAATAAATAAACAACTGTTATAGTAACAAAATCACGAAAAAGCAATGACTGGAGTCATCAATTCCCTGCTGAGAAACATTAGGCATGTTACTGGTCGACGGACGAAAGCCACTGACTGATACCTCGGCTCAAGAAAGACACAGCTACAGTGCTAATAGACTGTGCGAGACTAGCCTTCAAAACTGTACTGCCCCTCCTCAGGGCCAGATGAAATGAGGGGCAATTCCTCCCACTTGAAGTCTTGGTCTTGGTGGGGTTACAGTACCATCCATCAAATGCACAAGACGGCCTAGACGGCAACAGACGGGTTCTCGACGCAACCACATTCTTCAAACTCAGCCTTGTCATTGATCCAATCACTTTTCCGAACCTGGGACTCTCTGGATATCCGATTGCGGATCTAACTCCTCCCGCGGGGGGAAACGTGATGTTACCAAATGGGGACAGCATATATGCGCGGGGGTCGCGGGACAGTTGCGGGGGTTTGAGGCGTTGCGCCGTCATCTCACGATACTTGCACTACCAAGTCAATGCGCCCAATTGATGCAGTGCTCAGTCATTTCACAAGTTTCTTTTGCTACACCACTAACATCATCCCCCAAAGCCACCCCCAACCCCGGCATCTCAGTGCCGCTCTCCAAACCTCACCAGACAACCCTGAGGTCCTTCTGCATCTCCGAACAGCGAAGGCTTGCCGGTAACCGCCCCATCTCTACTCATGACAGACTGATCTTAGCAGGCTCATCCCATGGGGGTTAAATAGGCGGAAGCTGATTTATCCATCAATCAGAAGCCGTAAAACACTCCGTCATGGCTTCTTGTCGCTCCTCTTCCCCACATATACACGATGCGCCGTCTCATGAGCTCTGGGGATGAGGATGGAGGGGAGGGTATAAAGCATGACGCGCCCAGCTTTGGGGTCTACTTGACTCAATTGAACATATTATCGTCTCTCGGCTCTCATCTCGACTTTTTTTTTCCCCATCGTGATACTTGGTCCAGCATCACATCTTGCTGCTGCAGCTCTCTGACCACAACTCAACCCCTCCCCCGCGTTCGGAGCTCACCCCACCTTAGCTCATGCTTCGTCACTGAGCTTCACCTCGACCTCTTTTTTTACCTTTCGTAACAAACTACAACTACGACTCGATAGAATAGTAATCATGGCTGAGATCACCATTACCGGCTGGAAGACCCGCGATGTTCGGTTTCCTACGTCTCTCGATGGAACTGGCTCAGATGCTATGAACGCCGCTGGCAACTACTCATCCGCCTACTGCATTCTCGAGACCGACTCACAATACACTGGTCATGGAATGGTTAGTGAAACAGTATATACTCAGTCATGGTAGACATAGCTGACTCTCTCAGACTTTCACCATCGGTCGCGGAAACGATATTGTCTGCGCAGCCATCAACCACGTCGCCGAGCGCCTCAAGGGCAAGACCCTCTCCTCCCTCGTGTCAAACTGGGGCAAGACGTGGCGCTACCTCGTCAACGACAGCCAGCTTCGATGGATCGGTCCCGAGAAGGGTGTCATCCACCTCGCCCTCGGCGCCGTCGTCAACGCTGTCTGGGATCTGTGGGCCAAGACCCTCAACAAGCCTGTCTGGCGCATCGTGGCCGACATGAGCCCCGAGGAGTTTGTTAGCTGTATCGACTTCCGCTACATAACCGATGCAATCACCCCTGAGGAGGCTGTGGCTATGCTCAAGGAGCAAGAGGCCACCAAGCCTCAGCGTCTAGAGGAGGCGCTTAACAGCAGAGCTGTCCCTGCCTACACGACGAGTGCTGGCTGGCTTGGCTATGGCGAGGATAAGATGAAGTCCCTGCTTCAAGAGACTCTCAACGCTGGATACCGTCACTTCAAGGTCAAGGTCGGTGGTGACATTGAGCGAGACCGTAAGCGTTTGGGCATTGCTCGTGAGGTCCTTGGTTATGACAAAGGCAACGTGCTCATGACGGATGCCAACCAGGTGTGGTCTGTCCCCGAGGCCATCGACTACATGAAGCAGCTCGCCGACTTTAAGCCGTGGTTCATCGAGGAGCCTACTTCACCTGATGATGTCCTCGGTCACAAGGCTGTGCGAGACGCCCTTAAGCCTTACGGTATTGGTGTTGCCACGGGAGAGATGTGCCAGAACCGTGTCATCTTCAAGCAGCTTCTCCAGACTGGTGCCATTGACGTGTGCCAGATCGATGCTTGCCGTATGGGCGGTGTCAACGAGGTATTGGCCGTGCTCCTCATGGCCAAGAAGTTCGGAGTACCCATCGTGCCACACTCTGGCGGTGTCGGTCTCCCCGAGTACACTCAGCACCTGAGCACCATCGACTACGTCGTCGTCTCTGGCAAGTTGTCTGTGCTCGAGTACGTTGACCACCTCCACGAGCACTTCCTGCACCCTTCTGTGATCAAGGATGGATACTACACCACCCCCACGGAGCCGGGATACAGTGTCGAGATGAAGCCTGAGAGCATGGATAGGTACAGCTACCCTGGTGAGAAGGGTGTGAGTTGGTGGACTTCGGAGGAAGCTAGAGTTATCCTTGATGGTGAGAAGATTTAAATGTGGTTGAAAAATGCGGGATGCCGCTTGTGATTTAGAATACTCCATAGGAGAAAAATGAAATGATGTTATGAGTTATTCAAGGTTCCTGCTTTTTAATTGACGTTCGAAGCATGTGGACATTTACAACCCCAGGTGCTTATCGAGAAACAGGACTATATCTTGCAACATGTTCGAGTTGTGCCAATGAGCCAAATCTGGATATGTGTTGAACTCGACGGATACTCCCATTCGCTCCAGAAGCTCAGCAGCTCGCCGTCCATGCTGACATTCCACATCTTGATCCTTTTGACCATGGCCCATGAATACAGGAGTAGACAAGAAAGGGTATGAAGTTGTGGGTGGTGCAGGGTCAAGTTCAGCTTCTTGTCGTAGCTCGCCAATGGCTCGTTGAAGCGGCGTTGTCTCTTCTTCATCGGGGTCTCTTTCGAACAAGTCATCTGTCGATCCCTCTGAATTTGTATCGTCCAATATGTCCATCATGGTATCAGCCAATGGCATGAACCCGCTCATAACCACAACGGCACCCAACGGGTCACCCTCCCAGAGCAAGGAACTTACCAAGGTCATGGCACCACCCTGACTAAACCCCATCAACACTACCCTCCGCGAATCACCTCCCAGTTTTTCTATCTCGTCTCTTAGTATCCCGTGAATATGCTCCACGCTGGGACGCATCTCGCCGCGCGCCTCGGGCTCCCAATCGCCGGTACCCTCGTACCATTGATGAATAAGAGACCGGCGGTACTTTGTCGCCCGAGCGAGAGGTGCTGTAGGAAAGACGAGGCGGGCGTGAGAGAGAGATTCTCGGAGGGTGGTTGATGGCTCTGTCGATATGGAGGAGAGGAGGGGACCGTGGAACTTTTGAGCGTTGAAGCCTCGGCCGTGGAGGATGATGATTGTGAGGCTGTGGGATGAGAGAGGTGGGAGGATTATTGAAGGAGGGAATTGGCCTGGCTGAAGGCGTGGGGGATTGATTTGTGATGTGTTGTCGTTCGAGGACATGGTTGATGAACGTGATGGGGGCTAGCTAGTACTGAAGTGAAGCCTCTGGTGATGCATTAGTATACAATCGCAATGACATTACTCGGTCATCTGCAATAAGAGTAACAATCTTACAGTTTATCATACCCTGCCAAGATTCGTACCACAGAGCGATACCTGCCGTGCAGAGTCTATGTCTTGAAGCAATTCAGGACCAAGGGTTGTATGAGCCAAGTTGGACAATGAGAGGTCTAGCGCTCATAGGTCAGTACCACGAACCTACTACCAGAAGATCAAGACTGCAAAACCACGACCTATAAAGAGTGTTAGACAATTAGACACTAAATACACATAAATAACTGCAATTACAATTAATTAATTATAAAGTCCCTCATTCGTATCGATTTATTCATGGTTAATCAGCCACTACCGAGACAAACCACCCTCTCTTCCACAACGTGTCAAAAACCCCACGTAAACCCTCCACCATCACCACCACAATCAAAATGAACCTCCTCGATCATACCACACACCCAATCCTAACCCTAACAGCCGCATTCACCGGCTGGAAGGCTCTTCTCCTATCTATAGCCGTCGGCGCGTCCGTCGGTCCAGACTACGACACGTCAACGTCGCTGTTTTTCGAGGCTGTGCACAACAACAATGACACGCCTGCACACGCTTCTCTCGCTGCGAGGCTGACGAGGTGGGATGCGCTTTATTTTATGCATGATGCACGTGTTGGAAAGGTTTATGAGCAGGAGTGGGCTTTTGGCGTTGGCTTGCCTGCCGTTGTGCGTGGTGTGAAGCAGCTTTTGGGGGTTGATGCTTTGGAGGCTACTATTGCCGTCGCCGTGTCTCACGTCTCGCATCTCATCGCCGTGTTGGCGCTGTATCAACTCACAGTTGTTCTCTTTGGGAACCGGAGACTTGCCTTCTTGGCGGCTACTGTGCACATCCTCTCCCCGGCTGGATTGTTCTTGTCTGCTCCTTACGCCGAGAGCACCTTTTCGTGTCTTTCATTTATCGGAAACCTCCTCTTTGCCATGGGCTTCAAGAACGGTCCTGACTCTCTTCAACGAAACGTTGCTGTTGTAGGAGCAGGTCTGGCATACGGCATCTCAGCTACGTTTCGAAGCAATGGGCTTTTTGGTGGCATTCTGTTTGCCGTTGAGGCTATTAGGAACCTTCTGGCGCTCACAAACGGCGGCTTCAGCTTCTCAAAGGTTCTGAGACTCGTTGCGCCTATTATTGGAGGTCTGCTCGTCGCGGTTGGGTTCGTTGCGCCGCAGGTGATTGCATGGATGAGATATTGCAATGTGGAAGGAGAGCTACGACCTTGGTGTGTGCGTCTCATGCCGAGTATTTACACTTTCGTTCAAGAAGAGTACTGGTAAGTTTTGATACATTCATGTGACTACACCGTTTTTCTAACTGTTGGGTAGGGACGTTGGCTTCCTCAAGTACTGGACTCCCAACCAGATTCCTCTCTTCCTCCTCGCTGCCCCCATGCTCACGCTGTTGATCAAGTCTGGCACCGAGTTAATGAGCGAGTCAAATCTAATCCTTAGAGCTACGGACTCGCAGGGTCGAGGTCTTGTTCGCACGCTGGCGGGCATGCAGATTCTACTCGCCGTTTTGGCCATCACCAACTACCACGTTCAAATCATCAGCCGCTTGTCTTCTGGATACCCAGCTTGGTACTGGTGGGTAGCCTCATGTCTTATGGACAAGAAGAGATCAAGTCTGGGCTATGGGGTTGTTGTCTTCATCACCATGTACGCTGCGATCCAGGGGGGTTTGTTTGCGTCGTTTCTTCCTCCTGCTTAGATCATGTACATACAAACGAATGTTCTAGCTATTATCCCTATATAGTATTTTTATTCAAGCTTCTGCCTTTCGCAGTTTCTGTTGGGTGAAAGTTGCACTGTACTGACTGGCAGTGTTGGTCACTGTCAACGCCGAACGGGTAAGGGTAAATTTGAGTTGAACGTGAGGCTATGAATCACAGTCACAAGACACAATCAGATTAAACCTCACATTTCATCCTGTTTGTTTACAATAGCCACCTCAAAAGGACAACAAGGTATTGTTTAACCTTTCGTCTGTTCTCTTTCGTCTATAAAATCGCGCCTTCTCACCTGAGGGTTCCCCCCCTCATCTCTTCTGCATCATCGTCTCAACCACACAGGAGAGCAACAACCAAGACACAATCTTTAGCTTCTTGCTACTGTTTCCACTCATAATTGAGCTTCTCTAATCTTGACTTCTCGGTCACTTCTTCTCATCCAAACAACCATGTCGACTGAAACATCCTCCGAGAAGTCCACTGCCCAGCCGCTGCAGGAGCAGCAACGACGACAACAACAACAAAAGCAGCACCAGGTTACGGACTCGACATGCGCGTCTGACGAAGAGCTTCTCACCAAACTCAAGGAGCTTGGACTCGACGACCAGCTTTCCGTGTCATTCCTTACCAAGTTCAAGGAACTCAGACTCCAAGACCGCCTCTACTTCGCACCTCCTGTAAGTCCCTTCCACCAAACACTTCAAGAAGCCAAACTCAACGGCGAACAGCCCACAGTCAACTCCACAGTCGAAGAGAGGATGGCCGCCTGGAGCGCCGAGTACTGCGGATACTGGAGTCCAAGCTGGGATGACAGAATCCATCCGTATGCTCGACCCCTGCCATATACCATCCCCCAGGGAACAGAGTGTCCTAGCCAACGACCTCCCACTGCCTCTACCTGATCCATGGTGCGACCAGTACTAGCCAATCTGGCTTAATAATGCAAGCCAAAGATTATAAATGGAAGGGGTAGAAGGATAAATGAGAGTATGGGGTGATACCATTAGCATAGAAAAGGAAATGGGCATAGGGATCGTGGAGTTCTGGCTATCACTTGATCTTTTTTGAAATCAGACAAGATTTTTTTTCTCGGCCTTTTAAACATTCTCTAAGTGACTCATATCCCTGGCTAATGGGCGCCTGCTGATGCGCCAAGCGTGGCAGCAAGGACGGACATCTAGATCGAGTGAAGGAACTCCAGGAAGACCAGCGTTGGTGCATTGAGCCCAAGAACGACACGCTCAAAGGAAACAAACTCGTCGAACGAGCGGAAGATCAACCAAGGCAGAATCTGACCAGGTGTCAACTTAGCCAGTGGGAGCAGAAGCTTCCCTGGTATCGCGGCCTCCAAAAGCAGCGGCACCGTCATCCTGGGACAGGGTTAACCTTGGGATCACCTTGGGGATCGATTATCATGTTGTTCTCCCGGAACCACTGAAGCATGTTAATTATCACGCTGACATTGACTTTCACTGGCACTCGCCAGCCAAAGGGCCACTTGACCCTACGAGCCTCTGATGGATCTGTTCAGAGCAAGCCAGTCATGGGCAGAGTGCGTGTCGATTCATCCTCTTTCGACATGAAGACATCCGCTCCGAACCTCGGCTTTCTCCTCTCTCGAATCTCGAGGTTGAATGCACCGTCGGTGATGGTCCATGAACTTCTAGAGCCGCACAAGGTGGTGGCTTAAACGGAGTGTTGACCGGGCAACTTTGAAAGTTTCTTTACTCATATCTCAACATCACTCTTCAAACAAGGGAGCATCAGGGCTCAACACCAAGAAGCCCAGTAACAAAACACCATGATATTCGCTATCAAAGAAAATTACGAAGCTTGTCGCTTCCGTCGCTGTCTAATATTGAAAAGTGAAAAAAAAGTCCCAGCTCCCAACCAAAGCGCCATATTTGAAACCATACCAATTTCAAGAACCCATCATTTCCAACACACATTATTGCCACGCCAGTCTGTCCCGTCATACCTTGAACGTCAACTCAAATCGTTGGCTTCATGATGCAGCTCCTTCGATCCTGTTGATTGAAGGACCACCTTCATTGTGTATGCCCACAGACTTTGCCTCTTGAGGTTCAACGCCAGCTTGAGGGCCCATCACCAACGCAGTCAAATTTCGGCTCCGCATATGTGAAAGTAGCTCCGAGTCTGAGTTTATCCTGGTGAGGGGCCTAGGTTTACCTCCCAGAGCATGATGTTCAGCGAGAGCTCTGTGATATTGTTCCAGAATTAACTGGATGTCCAGTCTTCTCTTCCCAAAGTCAATGCCGTTTAGGCCTTCGAATGTTCCTTGCAGCGGGCCGAGCCGTTGTTTCACAAAAGGCTCCAAGTAGCCATCCAGGCTCTTGCTCATTTCGCTGGGCGGGAGTAGTGGAATCTTGTTCATTGTACCGCAATTTAGCGCATCGCTCGATCCAGAGGGCCCTAGCAGAGGAGTCTCCTCCGCAACCGGCTCTAGTGTGACCCTCGCTGACGTTGATGCTTCCGCCATATGTCTTGTTCTCCCCCTGTTCTCTTCACCTCCTGATCCTTCTTCCGGTATCGTAGATAATGCGCTGTTCGAACTTGAGCCCTGTTCTTCGTCACGGGCCGGCCTCTCTGCTCCCCCAGGTGCGAATAACCTGAGTACAGACCATTTCCAGTAGTTCTAATACTCATCATCTGAGTCGCTATTGTCGTTAATCCTAATAGCTCGCCACCTTCTGTCGGTCAAGTCTTGGGCTGCCGTTCCCTCGCTCTCTGGGTCAACGTATCCCTTACCACCAGCGATACTGAGTGCAACTGGAAGGAAGACCAAGGCGTGAAGAGCAGCGAAGACGACGAGAGCCAGCCAGACTCGGAAGTAGTAGATCTCAAAGATCTTTGATCGGGTAAAGGCAAGCACGCAGACACCCAGCAGCTTGGTGATGGTGATACCAGAGAAGACAGAGCCGCCAACGTTAACAAGGGCTGTCCAAGCTCGGGCATCACGGCCACGGAAGGAATTGTTGTTGCCTTCCATCACTGTTCGTGAAGGGAACATGAATGCCCTCGCAATGTGCGCGCAAAACTCGACCGAGATTCCAACGCAGATGATGAGGTTCACCAGCGAAACAGCATTGAGAGATACACCAAATACAGCCATGGCGCCCATGATATCCACGACACTCATCACAACTGTGAGCGAGACCACCAGCGCCGTGAGCAGTGAGCCCAAGAGCACAGATGCGACGACAAAGATAATGCCGACTGCAGCGCACAAAAGACCCGCCGTCAAGGACCTGATGCTGAGGTACTGGTCGAAGAAGATGTAAAAGACACTGTATGGGAACACGTCGGCGCCAGTTCTCTCTCCAATCTCCGAAGCGATCCGGCGTGCCGAAGTGTAGGCACCAATAAAGTCATTCTGGCTTCTCAGAGGGGTGTGAGCCGTTCTGAAGTGGCTGGCCGTCACCGCTCCCGCCTCATTGATCACCACAGCCTGACCATATGGCGCCTGTCCAGCAAGTGGGCAGTCATCGTTGGTCGGGCTCGATAGGAACTTCTTAAGATAATGCACAAACTCTTCGTCTTCGGGCATTCCATAGAGCGTCGTGTTCCAAGCTGGCTTGCGATCAGCGAAGCAGGTCTGGCCATGCTCTACACAGCACTTCTCGTACACTGGGTTCAGCCAACGGAAGAAGTCGTCAATCCAACTGGCAGTTGGCGCAGAGATGTAAGAAACATCGGATCTCTGTCGTTCAAGCTCGAGGGTGTTGGTGAGAGAGAGATCCTGGCAGGTAGTGAACCTTGAGCAGACCTCTTGCTGTTGCTCACGCTTGGAGATATCAACTCCACGCGTCACAAAGTACACAGGAGGGCCTGTCTCGAGGTAATCATACAGGTCATTGAAGTAGGGAATCAGGTAAGAACCGTCAGGAATGGCGACTCGCTGATCAAGACCAAGCTGAATCTGCGGCAAAAGAGCCAGTCCAGCCGCAAATAGACCAAAGAAGATTGTGACAACAACCACCTTGACCTTCTTTCCAAGCAGTCGAGGGGCATATGTGTTCTTGATGAAGACCTGGAGCAAACTCTCCTCAGCCATATCAGACCCACGGCTAGCCCCTTGCGCGAAGCCGTTACCGCCATTGAGATGGATTCTGGCCTTAGTGATCTGCCAGCATGGCCACAGCTCGCAACGATGGTCCTCAACCCGCATCTGGTTAAGCGACAGGAACGAGACAAACATGGTCATCTGAAGCACAGCGTTAACCAAAACTGCACCAGCAGCGTATGCGGCAAAGTTTCTGACTGCCGGCATGCCCACGGCTGTTCCAAGCGCGAAGGCCACCGTCTCTGTGAGGGCAGAGAAAAGAATAGAAGGACCCATACGTCCAAGAGCTCTGGCGACTCGCTCCTCAACCATCTGATCGGGGCAGCTGACGTTGACTCTCTCGAGCTCATGGACAATCAGGAAGATGTTGTCAACTCCCACAGCAAGGACGATGAACGGGATGACCTCAACGATAATGAGGGTCGCCTTGAGACCAACCCACGAAAAGAATCCAATAGACGCTGTAATCGACATGAGGACGATGATAATGCCGACCAGACCAAGCGTGATCTTGGACTCGACCAGGAGGACGGCGGGGTTTCTGAAGACGTGCTTGAGAGGAGTGCCCAGCGCCATGCAAGCGTAGACAAACATGACAATATAACTGATGACGACGATCTTGGCGTCTGTGTTGGTTGACTTGTTAAGCTCCTGCTCCAAGCTGATCTCGGTGTTGAAGGACAGGCGAAGGCCTCGCTCTTTAGCCTCATCTTGAACTTCAAGAAGTCGGTCACGGAGAGCATTCTCCCAATCCACGGCACGTGCGAGAGCATCAGTTCCCTCTTGAGCGTTGTTGACCACCCAAGTAACGGTGATGGCTCGGGCGTCCAACACATCATCACCGTAACCGCCAAAGATCATGTCGGGTTCGATGGGTTGGCCAAACTCTGGTCGGCAGTCCACAGGGGTCTTGGCGCATGATCGAAGATCCTCCTTCCAGTGCTTCTGATCAAATCCACCCTTGGAGTACCAGTAGGCTGTAGGAGATTGAACAACGCAGGCATTTCCAGTGGGCTTGTAGCACAGGTCCTTCAGGAACTTGCCATATGTAGGACTTTCGATCTTCTCAATACTCTTTTCAACGTCCATCCACCACTTGAGAGTCTCATAGCTGAGGACGGGGCCGGGGCCAGAGGGGTTGGTGTCGTTGACTAGGAACACCTTTTCGGCCCGGTAGAAGGGACCAAAGTTGGAGTCAAAGTAAGCCTTCTCCTGAGCGGCAGCAGACGATGGGCTGACCCAAAGTCGAGCAGGCTCTCTCTCGAGATCGAAGTGGAACAACCCAGCACTAAGGATGCCCACAACGAGCAGGCTCAGTCCAATACTAAGACCTGAGAAACGAGCCGCAGCGTGACCAAGTTGGTAAAATGCCTTGTCGCATTTATCATTGACCCAGTAACGCTTGGTTGGACGGTCGCGCATAGCCTCCGTCTGAACCGGACCGCCCTCATCCTCGTCATCGCTATGCGAAGATTCATGCAACAAACGCGTCCTCTCAACTTGCCGTTGCGCGTACCTCTTCCAGGCGACGTGGCCAAAGATGGACGCAATCAGAGCAAACAAAAGGACGCTGTAGATAAAGATGGATGCGAATGATAGGCAAGGCAGGATGCCCACGCGACAAGACCTGGAGTCCTTAACAGCTGGGAGCTCCGGGCACACCTCGGGGCAGTCAACGCAGACACAGCGATAGGCGGGGTCTTCATCGTTGCACTTCTTTGGCTTCATATCCAAGGGGTGCATCTCCGGATCGCTATACTCTGTGGGGTAGTTGATCTGGAAGGGAGAGCCAACAAAAGGCTTCTTGTCACCAAGGAACTTGAGCATCTGGGTATAGTTCTTGGCACCACCGCCAATCAAGTCCATGGCTCTGCTGTTGGCGCCGCCAAACTTGACCTCCTTGCAACTGTCATAGAAGCCAGAGCCATATTCCTCGGACACGAGCTGGTCGAGCTCCGTCACGAGGTGCTTGCCGTTCTTTTCGGCCGAGTCGGTAACATTGATGAACAATGATTGATCGGGAGAACAGGTAAAGGTACAGAATAGGTTGAAGAAGTTTTCCTTGCACGCGGGACAGGATCCGACGATGGTGGCTGGTGTGCCGAGTTCGGACTTGAGTGATTGAACCTAAGTGCGACGTTAGCATGACGACTCGGCATCAAGATGGGGTTGCGCTCACTTGTTCCAGGCTACAGCATACAGGCCCAGTCCTCCATTTCTCGCCGCAGAGCTCAACAAGCTCATTGCGAAGCTCTTCTTCGGGATCTTGAGCTACATCGTTGTCGACGCATGGGAGCTCTTTGCCAAAGAGACTCTGCTTGCCGCAATGGCCGCGGAACGCGCAACGTCCAGCTTCGTGTTTCGGAGTATATGGCTCAGCTAGGCCCAGCCCAACCAAGAGGCCGGCGGTAGCTCCGAGCTGGGTGAGGATGCGTTGATGCATCTCGAGATGACGGGGCCGCACGCGGCGGTGACCGAGCGGAAGATGGGGTCGGTCGGCCTGGTCGGTCGCGATCGGGTATCGATGTGGATATCTCTTGATCGACTAGATGATGCAACGAGAGTGCGACGCCAGGGTATAAGATGCTTCAGAGGCAATCGTAGGCATGCGGTTGAAGAAGTTAAGAAGTGAAAGACAAAGTCGGTCTAAACAAACTCCGAAGACGCGCGCCGAGCGGAGAGAGACAAAGCTAAATGACGGTAATAAACGTAAGGTATGGTGATGTCGTCGTAACGACTCAGGCGGCGGCGGGAGCTCGGAGGACGGTTACGGTACGGTACCTACAGCACAAGCTTGGCGGCGGGCGTTCCAGGTCACCTGCGTCATTGGTTCCTGGGGCAGGAGCGGCCCGTGATTCGCCAGATAAGGCATGACTCGGTGGCTGATGCGCTCCAGAAGGCTGGGGTTGCTGGGGGATCGCGTGAGCCTCCCGTCATGAATCATCAAATGAAGAGTGAGGAGTTGCCTACATGGGTAATTAGTTACCCTATTGAATGATATTTGGGAGTCGGTGTGAAAAGAACTTCCATATCGTACCTCTTGGCAACTGTAACTGTACAATTTGGTTAAGCTTTCAGTTTGTTGGGTGGCTTCTCCAACCAATTCCCCGCCCTGGATAGCCTCCAATGTAGCATGAGCGCCCAAATTAACGTTAAACATTCGTCCATGCGTGGCTTTTGAGTGACAAGCCTTCAAGTTGATTCACGCATAGACGTTGAAAGCATGAGTAGAAAGACAAACAGCCTTTCACAATAAAACTTCAACAATTCACACTCTGCTTTCTACTCTTTCTACACATATCACCAAGCTTGGGCTCTAGCAGCACGGCAAAAAAGCGCGCGTTCCTTAAGCATGTCTCAGACCTCACGGCCTATTCTAGCCAAGTGCATCTGCTTGGGGGTCATGATTTATAACAATCAGCAATCAGACACTATGAGCATACAAGTATATGCGTGCGTATAGCATCGTCGCGACACACAGTTAGCTAGGTACCTACCTATCCGGGTAAATAAGCATCTACCTATACAAGCATTGTTCTCGACACGTGATCTGACTGGCTCAGCTTTCTTGATACGCGCTCCACCAACTGGGCTGCGAGTTGGAAAAAGACCATGACTCTGGGCTATGCGTCATTCAACAACCAACCCAACTCTTCTTTTTCTTTCAACATCCCACGAGCGAAGAGACGAGAACTGGTGTCGACGGCACAAACAACATTTCCTGTAAAATCCTTTATGTGTATCATGCTCTATTCTGGAACTGCTTATCTTCAACCCCACTCTATCCCTCCTCCATGCCCAACGAAACTTCAGAAGAGCTTGTCCAGAAGCTGGTGGTATGTGGTTTACAGTCTTGATTATTGAGTGTATTGCGATCTAGTGCGAGGCAGCCCGGCCAAGTGAGGGGCAGGATGCAGTCACCTGTTGTAGCAAGAGTCGTCTGTAGCTCACTGAACGCGTCGCCAGTGCCAGGCGCATTCCTCGGCCCATGATACTCAGTGACCGAGTTTCGTGATGTATACTAACCCTTGTATCAACAGGAATCTTTCCGCTCGCTTCTGGATGAGGCACTCGTAGTCGCTATTGCGAGCGATCACGACCTCCAGCAAAAAACCCAATACGAGGCTGCCAAGGTAATCCTTGATGGTCTCGCTCAAGATGTCACTGCAGAGGAAGCAACTGGATTCAACCCCAGCGGTATCTCTGGTATAGTCGAGGATCCAAATGAGGAAACAAGCACCACCGAGACAGGCAGCCAGCAAGCCTCTCGCGCAAGAGATACCGACACTTCTGTCAGCGACATCACTTCGTCAACTGCAAGCACGGCGTATTCTATCCCGCGGCTCACGTCTTTCAATGACGACAGCGAGGAGAGCAAGGTTCTCCTCCTCCAAGGCATGTTTTCCGAGCTCAAGGAATTCGACATTAAGCATTCTTTGAAAAAGGCAAATGGAGACTTCCAGACCGCACTTGACGATCTCCTCAACATTCAGTACCTCAAGTCAACAGGCCAAGAGCAGAAAGGAATTGAGGGTTTCTTTCAGCCAGAGGCGAGTGTCGGGAAGAAGAGGAAGAACAGAAAGAAGGGAAAGAAACCTTCAGTCGACGATACGCCGTCGTCTAGCAGTGGAACCAGCACACCCGGAGACTTGAAGGAGAGGAAACGTAAGCACTTCCTCCTATCATGCCGTCTTGAAATAGTAACTCACGACCGCAATAGGCCAAAATGAGATCGCGTATCTAGCGGATAGACTCGATCTTCCATTCGACTTCGTCTCTGGCATCTTCTACAACAAGCGCTGTGCAAGCGGCGCAACAGCAGTCGAGATTCTGGACCAGTACATTGCTCAAGGTATCGAGACCCAGGACGAAGCGGCAAAGAAGTATGCCCGGGAGCTTGCTCAAAAGTACCGCAACGTGCCTGAGAAGTACATGTCAACCATCGTTCAGGTTACTGGCTCCATCTCGCAGGAATCAGACGACATTGCCGCCCTGCTGAGCAAGCACTTTGCAAAGAACCCTTGGACTCAGAAGCTCGATTTGAACTACCCCCTCACGCCACTGCCGCAAGAGGAGATCGACGGTTTCGAAACTGTTGCATATGGAAAGGCCAAGGTGGCCCCCAAACTAGGCAGCCCTTTTGACCCCTCCGCGTACGCGCAAGCTGCGGAGAAGGCTAGCCAGTATAACCGGGCCAAGCGTGAGGCAGCAGCTTCAGCTGCACAGCTCAGCAGGCGAGGCGCCTCGAATCCTCTCTACCGCCAGGCCGCTGGATACTACGCAGAGGTTGCTAGGGAGCAGGGTCGCTATGCGGCACAGGCCACCTCTACTGCCGCCGATCTGCTGGTTGAGAAGCAGAGCACAGCCAGCTCGATTGACTTGCACGGCGTCTACGTGCAGGATGGTGTGCGCATCGCCCGCCAGAGGACGCAGGCCTGGTGGTCTAACCTAGGCGAGTTTCGGTCTGAGAAGGCGCGGCAGCAGCCATTTACTGTCATCACTGGGCTCGGTCGCCATAGTGCTGGTGGTGTGTCACAGTTGAGACAGGCTGTGGCTGCAGCTCTGCTTCAGGATGGATGGAAGATGCAGGTCGAGACCGGGCGCTTCGTGATCAAGGGTCGACGATAGCGCCTGGGCGGACAATTTTGCAACATCGTCCAGGGGGGTTAACAATGCGCTCGCCAAGGCTCAGCTTTGTTATTCAGCCTTGTGAGGGCACTATGACTGGCCAGATCATCAAGATCTACGCTTCTTGCCGATCGGATGAGTCGATACAACCGTTGCGAGGTCTTTCGGACTGAATTCATCGGCTTCTGAGTGGACAGTTTGAGGAACCTTCACGAGACTTACGCAAGCTCACCCAAAACAATCCACAAACAAGGCCAAGCTCCAATAAGCCATGTTTTTCTTGGTTTCTACTGGTCAGAGAGACCTGTCAGATCGTTTGTGGACCAATAGACGACCCAGACCTCCGGTTACTACGCGAAGGATTCAATCCTGGAGGCTATGCTAGGCATGCACAAAACGAGAGGCTACAAGGTGTCCTCTCGTAACTTTGTTGTTGGTGGTGCAATGCACTGGCGGGCGCCTCGGTCACTTCCCAGAGGGGGAAGTGTGTGAGAGTCATTCGGGGCTCGTATAAGTAGTTGGGTGCTGGCTGGCATTGGAGAGCTGGTTGGAATATCTCGGCATCAAATCTCAACTTATACACATCGACTTATACACAAACTCGACGAAAACCCATATCATCAGACAGAATCTTGAAAAAATGGCGGCAAAGGGCCAGACTACAGAGACAACCTACCAGAGCCTTCCGAGGGACGACCCTTCGGCGGCTCTGCTACATCCCGATGAGCGAGAAGAGGAAGAAAGGAAGCCATCCGTCTCCATCACCTTTTCACCCGTCCTCCTCCTCCGATTTGTCGTGATCGCTCTCGGCATCACAGCCACCGTCTACATCTGCATGCCCTGGTACCACGACGGTTTGGCCGCCTTCTTCGGCATCTGGTCCATCCTTCTCATCCTCTGGAACTCGTACCACCTCATCAGCGGCCTCATCTACTGTGCCTGCTGCGGAAAGAAGGGCGGTAACAACGTGGTTGACATTACGCTTGGGAGCTTCTTCTGCTCGTTTGGCTTTGTGTCGGCCATCCAGCTTGGCTCTCCCCAGACGAGGAGCATTCTGGTCAAGTTGAAGCCTTATCTCATCAACTTGGTAGACCTTGGCTTTGGCGGCTTCTTCATCATCCCCAGTGTCGTGGCCTTGACGAGTAGTGTTTGGTATTATGATGGTATTGTTGGCGGGCTGTGCATCACCTTGTCGTGAGTATTTTTTCATCGTCGACTTTTCATCTCAACTAAAGCTAACATCTACATAGGACGCTCGAGTTCATCATTGCGTTCCTGTCCCTGTTCAGCATCTTCCGCAAGGTCAAGGTCGTCTTGTACAAGGCCGAGGAGCACGACAAGCCTGCCTATACCATTCCTGAGCTGTACCGAGACGACGCTTCGGAGCCCCGAGCCTCGACTTCCTCCGATGTTTAGGAAACTTCTTTGAAATACGGCATCCGAGGTCAATTTGTTCATCAGGGGGGCCCGGCAGTGGCTTTCCTGGTGAAAAGATGCCAAAGTCGTGAAGGAATAAAGGACAAGGTCACGACGTCTACGTTTGATGATACTGGGAGGACTCCATGATAAGTGAGAGGGAAAATATCATTGTTTTGGTATAAGTTGTTGCTATATCTGTCTCATGGCAGGCAACCATATCCGAACCTTTCATTCTCTATGCTGCTTGCAACTATGCTCGCTACTAGGATAGCATGAACAATACAAGAAAATCAACCACTTCATAACCACTTTCTTTTTGTGTGTCTGTATCATTTACGCCTTCTTTTGGAGACGACGGCCAACATTCTCCCACACGGCCATGCCCGTCGAGAGGGTAGTCAGGAACATAACCAGACTAACCACACCAGGATCAACCTTGACCCAACCAACAGTAGTAGTAGGAAGAAGCATGTCAAGCGTGTCAGAAAAGAGGCTTCGTGCAAGGACGAAGCCCTCGCTGCCAAGGTTCTGCAGCCAGGCTCGTCGCTCAGCCTTGCGCTTGGAGACAATGTTCTTGAGGCGCTCGCGCTCCTTGTCGAGGTCATCCTTGGACTTTGTCTCGCCGTCCTTTGTGGCGTCAGGCTTTTCGGAGAGCTCCTTCTCGGCGGAGATGATCTCGTCTGCGTTCTCGGTGGGGATCCTGCTGACGCTCTCGGCGGGCACGACGGCAGGGCGTGTAGAGAAGAGACGGAAGATTTTGATGAATGAGACGAGGATGGAGGTGTACAGTCCAGCAAACCAGAATAGCTGAGACTGGTAATCAATCTCATCATACTTTTCCTTGGAAAAGATGCGGAGGTTCTCAATGCCGCAGAGATCCAGAAGAGTCATGGTTTCCATCATGCCAAAGATGCCAAAGCAAGTCTTGCTAACGACTTCGAGCCACCCGTCGAGGCCTTTGTCACCAGTGGCGACGTAGACGTTCCATCCTGCACGGAAAGTGTCGAGGAAGCGGAAGAAACGGATGAAGCGCCGAGAGACGTTGAGCTGCCCGCGGAGGACACCTAGTCCTGTCGCCTTGGAGATCTGGACCTTCTCGGAGGCGCTGGGGAGGAAGAGGGCCAGAAGAGCTGGGTAGCAGATGAGGATGGAGCATGTGGCCTGGAAGAGACGTAGGATGCGCTCAATACCGACTGGGAGAGGTTATCAGTATGTACAACTGAGACAATGAGTGAGATACATACCGAGGTCGGTGCCAAAGGCAACAAAGTGCTCATACGTGTCAACCATGTCGATGAGCCAGCAGATATTGAAATAGAAGAAAATCAACAACTCTAACAGAACCATCAACGTTGTAATCTATAGTCTATCCCATAAAAAGAGCACACGGAAAGAAAATGCAAACAGAGGCAGGAAAAAAATGCAGAATATTGTCTAGACACGGTTAAAACGAGAAGCTGGTCGGTTTGAATAGGCGGTGTTGGGCTTGGACCCCTAGACCATTTTATTTAGCTCCATATACGGATAAGATAGGTAGGTATTAGCGAGTCAGATGGTTGATGCATGAATTTGCCGCGGGGGAGAGAGATGGACCCCACGGCCACGTCTGTTTGGGCTTGACGTGGACGTTTTGGAAATGGCATCATTGGGCGTTTTGTTTTCTCTTGGTGTGGACGAATAATACAAGGCATGAATACAAACAGGCGTTTTACACGTTCAATATCAATCAACAGCGGTGACAAGAAACAAAGTGTAACCAACTTTCGTTACTCCCATTGAACACAAGTAAATATAACACAGGGCGTCTACGTAAATCTTGTAGTAGCTATGCACAGGTACAGGTACACACACACGTCTGCCCAGTCTAGCATCCTCTTTCTCCCCGACTGTCCTTTTTCTGACTAGTCGAGACTCCAATTATTGACCAGGAGACACCAGCTTTCCCTGAGCCCTTGAGTCGTGACTCCATCCACCAGCCAGAGGAGCACCGCCAGACTCCTGTGCGAACTTCTGCATCCGGGCCTCCAACTCGGGTCGGAAGTGACGGATAAGACCCTGGATGGGCCAGGCGAAAGCCTCTCCCAGAGCTGAGATAATATTAGCATAGTTCATTATACTGCGTCAATCGAAACATACCGCAGATAGTGTGACCCTCAACCTGCTTGGTGAGCTCCTGGAGCATGTCAATCTCCCGCTCACGAGCCTGACCCTTCTCGAATCGGCTCATGATCTGCTCCGTCCACTTGCTGCCCTCTCGGCAGGGTGTGCACTGGCCGCAACTCTCGTGGCGGTAGAAGTGGCTGAGACGGCTGATGGCTCGGACAATGTCGGTGCTCTTGTCCATGACGATAACGGCAGCAGTACCGAGACCAGACTGGCTGTCCTTGAGGGCGTCAAAGTCCATCAGCTGGTCGTCGCAGACGTGCTTGGGCAGGACAGGGGTAGAAGAACCACCAGGGATGACGGCCAGAAGGTTATCCCATCCACCTCGAACACCACCGCAGTGCTTGTCAATCAGCTCACGCAGGGGAATCGACATCTCCTCCTCGACGGTGACGGGGTTGTTGACGTGTCCAGAGATACAGAAGAGCTTGGTGCCCTGGTTTCGCTCACGGCCAAAGCCGGCAAACCAGCTTCCTCCTCGACGGCAGATAGTAGGGGCGACGGCGACAGTCTCGACGTTGGTGACGGTAGAGGGGCATCCGAAAAGACCGACAGCAGCGGGGAACGGGGGCTTGAGACGGGGCTTGCCGGGCTTGCCCTCGAGGGACTCGATGAGCGAAGTCTCCTCGCCACAGACGTAGGCTCCGGCACCTCGGTGAATGTAAACATCGAAATCGTAGCCGGATCCGCAGGCGTTCTTGCCAATGAGGCCGTCGGCGTAGGCCTCGTTGATGGCTCGCTGTAGGACGGCGGCCTCCTCGACGAATTCACCTCGGATGTAGATATAGGCAGCGGTCGCGTTCATGGCTCGGCCGGCAATGAGGCATCCCTCGACGAGCTTGTGTGGGTCCTTTCGCATGATCTCGCGGTCCTTGCAAGTTCCGGGCTCACCCTCATCGGCGTTTACGACGAGGTAACGGGGCTTGTCGTCCTTGTCCCAGTCCTTGAAGTTCATGAAAGACTACCGAGCGTTAGGCAATTGGTGTCTCCCCGGCTGGTACGGATGAAGGATCCGCCCCTTCGAAAACCTACCCATTTCAGACCCGAGGGGAAACCAGCACCACCTCGTCCTCGCAGACCAGAGGCCTTGACCTCGCCAATGATCCAATCGTGACCCTTGAGGATGATCTCCTTGGTCTTGTGCCAGTCGCCCATCCGCTTCGCGCTCTTGAGGTCGACGGGGTATCGTCCGTACAGATTCTGAAAGATGCGATCTTGGTCTCGGAGACCACCGTACGTTCGCTTCGGGGCGCCGTCCTGGACAGTTGCCAAGCCTCTCACGGCGGTCCGTGAGAGGCCGACGGCCTTCTTGGGCGCCGCTCTCGTGGACAGCATTGTGCTCGTTGTCGGGTGGCGGATTGGAGATGGTTGACAAGACGGACGTCAGGATGCGGCACTTCGAGGTTTCCGGGCGAGATTCGTGACCGGTTCAGAAATGGGGAATCAGTGATTGGTCAATGCGGAGTGTAGATTATTCAGCCGCAGCAGTTAGCCGCTACTTATCCCCATACACATAACTGGTAATAAGTAAAGTCTTTTTCATCAGAAATGTTAAGCGTTCCCTGTACCTGTTGCCTTCGGCCGATTCATTGAAGTCATCGATCCGAGCTGCTCGGTGGTAACGTAAGCAGGCAGATGAGCTCTCTCATTTGACGATGCTAATCTGCGACATCGCAACACCAGCTCCCACCTATAACCGCCAATAAACGCCAACCTCAAGTTGGCTTTATATGCCATCTTGGCAAACAATGACGGCGTCAGGGCCGTGTGAACTCATACCTTGAAAGTCAGAGTCGCCATCGCCATGTCTAGTAAAAGGCACTCGATTCTCCCCGCTATCGACCGCAGTGGTCCTAGGCCACCCGTCAACTTCTCGTCCTCCCTTACCATCTCCAACAATGCGATGCTGCAAGGCACACACTCGATCACGATGCAGTCAGAGACGGTGGTGCACCCGCGATCGAAGTTCGAGTCCAACCTAGGATCCATCTTGATCGGACGACGATGCCTTATTCACGAACGGACGCATATCGGAGCTCGCCCTGCCGATATCGAGACTGCGAAGCCCGGTGGTATAGCTCTAGGAGACTATGTGACGATTGAGGCCGGTTCAATTATTGAGGCTGGAGGCACTGAGATTGGCGAAGGTTCAGTGGTTCAGGCTGGATCCAACATTGGTTGTGGTTCCAAGATTGGCAAGGTAGATGCCACTCACGAAGCTTCAAGAGTATCAACTAATTGTTCAAGAACTGTACTATCACTCAATTATCCAAGATCGCGCCAGGAACCATCTTGCCAGACAACACTGTGGTCTTCTCCAACGGCACAAGACGCATCGATAGGCGTGATCTTGGCGATCACAAGAAGATTGCTTTGATTAAGCAACTTGCTATTTTGCGAAAAATGATACCCAGCGACCCCGACAAATTCAAATAAAGATACCCCTCAATAGACTCCTGTAACCATGAAAGACGGATGCCTCCCGGTTCTATTACACCTGACCTGAAAAGATGCTGCTACAACTAAACATGATATTATCCTGTCATCGCTCTCGTCACTATCTAGCCCTCACGGTATTATCATTGCCAAAACAACGGCGCAAACAGCAATTACCGAGACACTACCAGCTTGACGCACTGCCGAGTTGTCCTCGTCCTCTTGTACCTCCTCTGTTGGGGCCGAAATCTCTGGCAGCGTGACCGAGGCAACAACTCCGTACACAGTTGTGGTATACGCCTCGTGGCTGTTGGTTGTATAACTTCGATCAATCGATATCGTGCTTGATGCCGAGTCTGACGCCGGCATGGATGGGTACTCGGCCGTTTTGTTGTATTGCTTCTGCTGGGAGATGATGCTTGAAGGGATTGTCGCAACATCAAGGCCCTCGTCTTTGCAGACCGATTGATCTCTTTCAAGTTGACTGAACATGATCTCGCCAAACGTTCTTCTGCAATTATAACAGCTGTGGTTCAGAGTTAGCAGGACTGTTATATCGGACGCATTCGAGTCGCTTCACTTACGCTTCCTTCAAAGGAACCCATCCTGTCTCGCAAGTACATTTTGTGTATGCAGCACCAGTTTTGTCTCTGCACTCTCTGTCGATCTTGTTGAACGCCTCGCAGATGGAGCCATCTCCTGTACAGTATTCGCGACCCTCTGGGGAGATCAATGCCACAGATACCTGGGCGAGAAAGAGGCCCAAGAGCACTCTCTGGACAGCACTCATCCGCATCATCTTGGACAGTCGCAATGGCATGAAAGAGAGGGTTCACCAACACTCCCAGTCTCAATCAATTATGTGAACTGGCAGCCCAACCTGAAGATCCAGCGGCCTCCCTGAGCATCTAAAGATCACCCGAGCTTATGGCAAGATCAGCTCGAATCACACGGGCTAACATTGAGACTTTATTACTCCGCGGGGATGTTGTCCCTGGATTTATCCACCAGCGTCGTAGCGTTAAGCTTGTGGCGTTGACTCTAAACGACCATCTTTATTTTCCGACTTCAGCTCATTCGCGACTCGTTGGTGTTGATAGGTTGGCCGCGGTGCCTGGGGACTAGACTGGGGTCTTGGCATGGTGTAATTTCAGCCCGTCTTACAACGGCATCTGCATTCACTCGCGCCCTCAACCTTGCTATGATTGCTTCTAGCGGCGTTCTCTCTCAGGGGCAAGCAGAAACTGCATCGTTGGTGGCTGTCGAAACTCGTCAATGATTGGAGACGGCTAAAGTTCTTCAAGGCTGGCGGTCTGACCATTGGACCCTCTGCCGAGGGATACGACCGAGCGAGAATGTCATGGTTGAACTAAATTGGGACGAGGCAGATGAGCTGCTGGAGCCAAATCTGCCCCGTAAGGCGTGTTGCACAGGTTCCTGGATTGAGGATGGGTGGGTTGTCTTGCAGCCCGAGGAGGAAAGGTGGGCGATTAGAGGAGACATATGGGCAGCCACTTTCTCCCTGTTCGTCTTGAAGCTTTAGACTTTTTCTGTACAGACCCAAGATCATAGAAGAAACCAGGTGCCGTGGGTAGGCTCATAGACAAGATGCCTGAGTTGACAGTAGGTTATGTTGCTGGTATCATTGCCTTTGGCATTGTGATAGGTGAGTTTGGCTCTACCCGCAGAGTGCTCCTTTCTAACTTGAATGATAGCCCAGCTATGGTGTCCGACTGCCATTACCTTTATTCTCGCTGGTCAGTTACGTGATCGCGAGACAGCAGCCACATGGTAAGTTACAACTTCAACCTTGGGCATTTGACAAGACTCAACTAACCGCCACAGGACAAATGCTGGCCGATTCCTTCAGAGCTCTCTATGGCCTCCTCTACTTCAAGCCGACTCTGCCAAGCGTCATGGCGTCCGCGGAACCATCTCCATGATGACCTTGGCTGTCCCATTGCTTGCCTTGCTCGTTTCTCTTGCAGGTGTCATCACTCCTCTGGGACTATACGAGCAAGATGAACTCGACAGACAATCCACCTTGGCATCATTCCAATACGCCAAGGACTCGAGCGCATTCCTTATGGGAACCTCGCCTCGCGACAGCAACAACACGTTTACACGAACGTGCTCATTAACCCCAACGTGTTATGCGCCTTGTCCTTACACCTCGGATGTCACCGTCTTTTCATCCGATGGGCTTTCTCTCAACTGCACGACTGTCTACGAGATCAACACCACCGTGCCCAGCATCCTCCATGATATTTACATGAGTGGCACCAAGAAGCGCAGGACAACCATTTCTAACTACTTCGATATTGAGTGGCGGCAGTTGACCAAGCAGTACAACCGAATCTACAACAACGGTACACCCATCGCTGTTGGCATCTTCCGCGCTCTCGAGTCGTTTGCACTCAGGGAAGAGATTAAACCTGTTGAAGGTCTAATTGTCGACAACAAGAACGGCGGTATCGGCTTGAGAAACCATACCCTCCCAGTTGGACATACCCGAGGTGCAACTTGGTCTGAAGACTTGCTCTTCCTAGAACCGGAAATTGAGTGCGTGAACCTCAACGTCACCGTCGACTTTAAGATTAGCACCAGTTCCAAGCAAACCTCTGGCCTCGCCGTCACGAACCTGCACATGACTGACCGCGGCGGTTTTGTTCATCTCAACACGACCAACCCGGAGAATGACCAGCGCAACGGCGTCAACAAGCCCGACCTCAAGACGCGTGCGTATCAGGCGGCGTGGTACACCAACGGCGTCACGATGCTCTTCATGAACATGTCGGACCCGACTGACAAGGTCAAGGGGACAAAGGCGTTTGACCGCATTGACTCCAAGGTCGGCAAGAAGTGGAAGCTGCCCACTGCTGAGATTGATCACACGACGTACCAGTCGCTGCAGTTCATGACCGAGTTTGGAAGGCTTGCTGGTATGACAAAGTCGTTTGACGGAAAGGGGGAGGAGATTTACAAGAATCCGCATAATATCACTTATGATTATTGGGATGCTGCGAGTAAGTTGTGCTTTACCCATCCCCTATATTCAGTACTGACTTTTTTTTCTTTCTCTTAGAGTTTATTTGCCAAGGAACTACGTTGAATGCCCCGGCCTTGTTGAACAACACCTACGTCGCTTGCAACTTGCTCCGCGGTGTTCCCAAGCGAGTAGGAGGTGGCTCACCAAACCTATTCGAAGACGGTAGTGAATGGAGTTCACCCCTATACACCTGCGCCTCAGCCGTCAAGGCCACCGTCAAGAGGGTCACATTCTTCCACAACGGCACCAGCGACAGCATCGACAACCTGGTCGTCAAGGAGGTCAAGGAGAAGGAATACAAGAGCAAGGACGACATGCCTCTCTGGGGTGTCGAGGACTGGTCCCTCACCCTCGCTCAATTTGAGCCCATCTGGGGTATTGTTGACCCGGCCTTCAAGGGTTTCCAAAATGTCAGCACGACCCATGCTCCAGAGCTATACCTCCTCGGTTCCGCAATGGACGAGATTTTTGGTCCCACGGCACTTAACCCATCTTCCTCGACCATGAACCTCCCCGGCTCCATCGTGCCCATCTCGGCTCTACACACCATCTTCAAGAGCGGCAGTGATACAGATCCCATCATTGACTTTACCGCTCGACAGAGCATGAGTCTATGGCTCAAGTGGAAAGAGCTGTCTGCATCTGCAGAGACGGCTCCCAAGATCTACAAGCTTCTCTGGAACGACCTCGCTGCATCGGCTCTTGTGGGTACAAAGGGTGCTCTGGGTGCTCTCAACGAGGAACCCGACCAAGCCGCTAGGTTACGAGTGATTCCAACAGTCCATAGGGTCAAGTACAGGTGGATGTTTGGCATCCCGGCGTTTGTCGTCGTCGTCTGCATGGGCCTCATCTTCCTAGCGGTAGCAGGCAGTGCCGTAACGGGCAAATCCAGCTTCGGCCTCGTCAGGCACAGACTCAAGCAGGTTGCCGTTGGTCGCGTCCTGACCACAATCTTCCACCCTGACTCTAGCAGCTTCATCATGTCCCCCGGCGACTGGAGCAGGGCCAACGGCGAGAAGCAGATTGATATGGCTGGTGGACGTCCTGCTCCTGCTGCTCCAGGAGGTCCTCCTCCAGCTATTGTCAATCCTGTGCCGGCTCAATTCAATGTGCCTCCTCAGTTTAGTGCTCATCAGCAATATCAGCCGGTACAGCCCTACTCGCCACAGCCATATCCTCCTCAGCAACCACCTCCGCCACAATGGAGAGGGAGTCCTGCTACCCCTGACGAAGTTCATGAATTGACCTACTTTCCCGAGCGTAAAACTTGACTGGTATTTGAAAGGGATCGGGTTTAATGTATCTCCTTATTTCATGCTTCATAGGTTTATGAACAATAGTGTCTATCTATAGGGTATCATCAAGAAATAGAAGTCCATCCAAACTGATGCACTTGGTCACCCCTTCTCTCCCGTGACCCTGTGGGGTTCTAGTATTCCATTGCCTACCCAGTCTTTCTCTGGAATATTGAGGTGATGGCTCTTTGGGCGATGGCTCGATCCTGCTCCAGGAGAGCCAGCGCCGTGATAATAGCCATGATGGCCCATTTGTCCCCAAGAGCCCCCGTCACACCTGTGCCTAAGAACCGGAAATGCCCAATCTCTGTCAAATTTCGCTTGGCCTCTGTCCAGACGGCAACGATCTCCTTCCCATAGCTGTCCCTGATATTCCCAGGTAAAAAGTCCATATCTGCGCCACCAGGAGGTCCTCGAGCCAGCCTCACAAGCTTCCAACCACGACGTTGACCCCCAAGGCCTGTTACCGCATCGCTCTTTGAAGGTCGCCACTCAAACTCTTCTTTCACTTCGTTCCCACTGGTCCCGGATTCGATAGTAAAGTGTTGTCCACCGCGAAAGGAGTTCACTTTCACCTCCTGATCCGGGTATAGAGTCAGTGCGCCCGACCAAGCCGCCAAACCGACTGAAACAGTACAACTCCATCCTGATATCTTGATGTATGCCAGCGGGGGGTCTGCGTCAGTAGGCCCCGAGTATATGACCATGGGTGACGAGAGTAGTCCGAGAAAGCGTCTGTTTGCCTTGCAGAGGTAGAGTGGTTGACTTTCACGTTCGCCTAGAGTGTAGGTGCCCTCTGGCATGTCATTTCCCTTGTACCGGTAGAGATTTAATGTGTGTGGGAGTTTGTGGAGAACAGGCTCTGGCTCTGGCTCTGGGGTGGGAGTTAGGCGAGGAGGAAGTGGAGGAGGTTGCGCCTGCAATGCCGATGTTTCTTCCTCTGGGATGGGAGGCTGCGTTGCCAGGGACTCTACATGCGGTAGTAGAGGATATGTCAACGGGGATGGAGATTCATCCCTGTCGGGAAGGGGAAGCTGTATAGGTGGTGCTAGAGGCTCGTTTGCCGGTAGAGAGATTCGCTCATCTTGGGTTTCGGATTTTGATACTGGCTCTGGCGTCGGTAGAGGAGTTTTTGGTTGAGCTGCATCTGTGGGAATACTCATGATCACAAAGCCAGTTGAGAAATGGAATAATAGGGATGGGAATAGAAGGTTGGACGTAGGGAGGGCGTAAGTGGGTGAGTGAAGGGAGTAGAAGAGGATGTATGTGGAAGAGTTGAATCACAGCAACGAGAGGAAGAGATTCTAGTTCAATCGAAATAGAGGATTGTTCTTTCTCTATTTAATTATATTCCTACCTGCCTGCCTATAAACGAACTATATTCCAGTGTAGGTCCTTCCCTCTACTTAAGTGTTGTGTAAGTCGCTGCGTCCACCCACCCTATACCTCCCTTGTGAGACTAGTGTTGCGTTGATCACGTGACATGGGAAATGGGTGGTTAGTGCGCAGGGGCGTGACTGACCCGCTTTGTACAGTAGTAGCTGAATTGGCGCACTGTGCATCCGCACAGTGTAGTCACGTGCGTGCACGTGACCTTCTGGTTAATTCATCTCGCCGGTCGGGCTTCTTAGCCGACCGAGCTTAATCAAGGAAATATATCATCATAAAAAGACCTCTTGCCAGCACATGCGTGCAGATCCAATTGTCTCATTTCCCTGCACAACGGATTATACCATCCCCACTATCCACTGCCCAGCCTTATGCACAAGCACACATCCGTACATACCTAGTAAACGGTAACAACACCGTTAAAAACGTGGACCGGCATGTGGGAGATACGCGTAATCGGATCATCCCAGGCGTCAAAGCCAAGCCAAGCCAAGCCGTTGGTGATTGACATCGTGACAGGGGTCCAATTTGTAAAGTTGGGGCTACCCGGAATGAAGGATGGAGAAATGATCCATCAACCGATTCATCGACGCTGGTGCCGTCCCGGCAATCCCGACGGGCATCATCCTGTCCCCGGTGAGCCGATGGATACATATACGTATGTGTATGTGTATGTAAGGCTTGCCTCATTTCTACATGACGTTTTGAATGTCACTGCCAAGGTGAGAGTGAGTAGAAAGGCAGCTTCATATTGTAACATTCATGAGGCCATACTCGCTTGAAACACCTCAAACTTGCTGTCCAGATGCTCGCTCATCTCTAAATCTGACCCTATCGTTCATTCATGATGTGGATGAAAAATATGAAAATAATCTCAATGCCCAAACTTATCCAATCTTAAAAACACCAAATGCAAAGTGTCCGTGACGCAACTGATTTTTTTGTTCCCCTGCCCCCAAATAACCGCTGTTTTCGTTGTGTGATAAATGCCTCTTGTAAAATACGTCCATTGTATGCAATACATAAAACCTCGCAATGCTGGTAACGCCGTGAAAATGAAAATCAGAAACTGAACAAACCGCTTCGTCGCTTGCCTAGAGGGTAGATGATTAGAGCACTCATGAAGAGTCCGACAGCAATTCCAATGGCAATCTGGATCATCGAAGCCGCCACGTTGAACACCAGGTTGTCGAGCTTGCCTCCCTGTTCAACCTCGACAGAAGCTGTTCCGTTGATTGTACCGTTGTTGTTGGTGAGCTCATTGGCCACGCTGAGGCCGCTGAGTAAACCCCCGGTCGATGCCAGGCCTCCTGGCACCTGGCAGAAGACAGCAGGGATAAGGATGGCTGCCGCAACGCCGTGTCGTAGTCGGGAGTACAGGTTCGCAAGCACGCCGACGGCCAGGGCGCCGAGTGTGCTGGAAATTTGCGGGCTGGACTTGAATCGTTGTCCACTCCAGTAGTTGACCATGTATCCGGCAAAGGCGATGACAACCATGATCGGCACCTGGCGCCATTTGGCCTGGTAGATCATGCTGATGCAGACAACGAAAGGGGGGACGAAGATAAAACCGTAGTAGGGGTCCATGGGGTTGTCGCAAGTTGCCTGGTTGGACGGTGTATCATCAAAGAGTCCATATAATGCCGAGCCAACAGTGATGCCGAATCCAAGTAGAAGACAATAGATGATGGCATAGACAATGCGGATGGAGCCTGGCACAATGGCCCTGGATTGAAGTTCAAGAGAAGAACACACTAAATTGTTGCTGTTAGCATTGGCTCACTAAAAGATGGTATGGGAAGAGATTCAACTTACAAACCATGTAGCCAGGAAGAAGCATGACGATACCGCCTTGGGCGAGAGCACCAAAGCAAAACAGGCTGTTGTTGTTGATACTGCCGAATAATCTGGCCAAGAAGCTGACGACGACTGTGGCCGTGACCTCAAAGACGTTGCTGTACAGGGCAGAGTTGGGAGCCACAATAAGCTGCAGCAATCCAACAAGGCAGCCGAAAGCAAAGATAAGCGGGAGATCAATCAGGCGGGCTCCGAAAGAGAAGGGCGCGGCTGTGACGCTGGTGAGTCCAAAGATGATGACTCGCAGCCAAGCGTGGAACTTGTCCTTGCGCTTCATCAAGACCTCTAGCTTGTCGGTAGCCTCCTCGACGCCAATGCAGTCATGCATAACCTCCTTGTAAATCAGATGAACGTCCTTGAGCTTTCCAAGATCGATGCCCTGGGCCGAACGGACAATTCTGACTTCTGTTGTGTGCGTCGACCTGTCGTCAAACGAGATGATCATACATCCCGGCAGGTAGAGGAACTGCCCATCAATCTCGAGGACTCTGGCAGTCATGCTCAGATACTCTTCTAATCGATGAGTGGGAGCTCCGTACAACATCAAGGCACGGCACAGCTTGATGATGTAGTCCTGTCGGGACAGGGTCTCTGCAATATGAACCGTAATACGTGCTTCCTGTTGCTGCCAGAAACCACTGAGACGGTTGGCGCTGTGAGCTCGCTTATGCATTGGAGGTCGTCCATGCTTCTTCCCGCCATTCTTGCTGTCACTAGCCTGCTCTCCTTCGTTGGGGTTGGCAAGCCGTGCAGATGCCTCGATCAGGTTGGCAAGCGTGTCTTGTGAGCGGTTCTGGTTATACCACTTCTTGCGAGTCGGAGTTGAGGCCCCAGATGGAGTGCCCAGGACAGTAGGGCTGGTTGTTCCGCCGATCGATGAAGCTGTGGAGGCGTTCCGGTTGTGTCCCCCCTTCATGAACGGCGGCTCGGGGGGCTTGTAGAGCTTCAATAGTTGAGACAGGACGCTGCCGCGGTATTGCTCGGGCTCGGGCAAATCATATACCACTCCATCATAATTGCCATCATTCAGCTCGGTCAAAGTCTCTCGGCGCTGGCGAGGAGCTTCCTTGGTAGTTGGCGAGTTCTGAGCAGTGTTGTTTTCGAAGCGGTTAGTGTGGGATCGGACGAGCTTGAATGCCTCTTCTTTGAGTGTTGGATGCTCGTGCTCCCCGGACGGGATCTTCTGGAAGCCGTCTCGGTTGTGCGCGGACTGGCTTAGATCTTGAAGGGGAATGTTAGAGCCTGCAGTAGACTCGCGGTCGTCGTAAGCAGTGCCCACGCTAGATTCGAGCGAGTCTCTGGAAATTGCGGAAGAATCCCTTCGAAGATTCGCAGCGATTAACCTGGCACGTTCCTGTGCAGCCGCCATTGCCTCCTTCGATTCGGGGTCCAATCCATCGTCAATGTCTTTACCCGTCACAGAATTTGAAGAGTTGCCTCGTAGCAGTGAAGGCCTCGGCTTTGCAATGGGGGTTGTTCGGGATTCGGGCGGTGGGCTGGACGGAATCACCGGAGGACTAGTAACCGCGGCATTGCTGTTGAATCTTACACGGCCCTTCTCTTTCCTGATGGCAGCAGCCGTCTTGGGGCTTGGGGGAGTCTCGCTGCCGCTGGCAGGCTTGGATGAATCAGGACCGAGTTCAAGGTCCGGTTCATCATTGTAGTCTTTGGAAGAACCTTCCATCGGATCTGGTAGCAACAAGTAACGAACGTGAGGATTGAAAAAAAGATGGAACTGGGATGCAACTTGAGCAAGGATGCCCACAACAGATTCGACGGCCTTACAGAACCTCAGTCGTGGGGAAGCTCTGGATCCCACGAAAGGGAATGGCCTTGTTAATATAAGGCAAGAAAGGATCCATCGTCTGGTCTTGTGCAATGCTCTAACGGACTCCGTACATATCCGGCAAGGGCAGCGATCGACTCGTGCACTTGGGGTCTCGTACAATGCCAACGGTGGAGTGACGTCAATGTGGATATTACTCCCGCTTGGTGAAGTGGCACAGGGAGAAGTGGAAGAAATTCAGACCCGCGAGGTCTTGGAAGCTTCGTGCGAAACCTCCGCTTGGATCAAGAAATTTCGTTAGGTAAAGGTCAGGATCACGACGTTGCGGTCATCGGGACGTCTTCCGAGAGGCGACCCCCGTAATCGGCCCACTTGAGAAAAAAAATTATGATAAAATAAATAAAAACCTGCTGAGCTCATGACTCTTGGAACATTCTATTTTGATACTTGGCTGATCAAGAAAAAAAAAGGAGGCAAACACTGATTCACTCTAGAACTTCAAGGCTGACGAATTCCTTGACGTCCCTCTTCGCCTAGTCTCTTGCCTCCACGGACTGCCCTTCCCTCGTTCGTCCTGGTGAAGCCCCAAGAAATTGTAGGGGCTTGCCGAGGTCGGAAAGGTGTCTCAGTAGCCATGCACGATTTGTAGTTGGATTTCCTATTGGGGTAATAGCCAGTGACACCGCGTACCTGCAGGGACTCATGGTTTCCGTCCAATGGCGTCTGGTTTCCAACCTGTCATCCAATCCTCTTTGCGGGGAACGGAGCAATTCCGTGTGACGGTTCACGAAATGGGTAAACGGTTTGGGACTTTACGGCGAGTTGCAGCCTGTGAAAACGCTAGAGTTGCACAAAACGGCATAGTACGGGCACAAGGTTGCACAAAGTAAGGGGCACATGTGTTAGATCTGGTGGCACAACTCTACTCCCTGGTATCCCATTGGGTCCCATTGGGTATGCGTCAACCCAGAGCCGCATTGTCGTCAGACTTTAGCTTTTTTCGATCGGGATACTACGCGGCTACTGGTACTATAAACGGTAACACTGCAGCTTTAGATCCAGCAAGGGGTGGGAGTGGGAGTAGATGCTAAATTTGCATCCATGTCTTATTATTTGGATATACACCCACATCACACATCACGGCATCTTCAGGCACGGCCCTCGTTCGTTCCTCTCTACCCTTAATTCCTAATGCGTCATGGCATTCTCAAACAATCTCCGGAGCTGATCCTTCTCGGCCTCGAGCTGGTTGGACAAACCAGGGGCCAAGCTCAGCACACGTGCCTGAGGGATCGTTCCCTCTACAAGAGCCTCGATGTGCTCCGTGCCGAACCCGAGCTCCTTGAGACCCTTGGGCTGGTCTCCTAGTTCTGCCAGGAACTTGGTGATGGCCTCGGCGAGAACCTCACCTGCACTCTCGCGCTTGACGTTGGTGATATCGACTCCGAATGCTTCGGCTGCGGCGAGATGTCGGTCTGGGTTGGAGGCGGCTGTGAAGCGGAAGACGGCTGGAGCTGAGACGGCGACCGACACACCGTGAGGGATGATTGGTGAAGCTACTTGGTATCCAGCGTGCTTGTAGCCTGGGTTCTGACCCGAGATAGGGTACGACATGCCTGGAACTCATTAGTCACGTCAGTTGACTCAAGTCACACCCAGACTTACCGTGGCAGAGATGAACACCAGCGTTTCCGAAACCAACACCAGCCAGAGTAGCGGCCAGAAGCATCTCGCTCTGTGCCTCGAGATCATCAGGATCCCTCACAGATCGTGGAAGGTACTTGACGGTGGCGCGGAGAGCATGGAATGAAAACACATCAGAGATTGGGTTAGCTCCCTGATACGCAGGACGGAGGATGGGGTTAGTAGGCCTCGGTGTTCGCTCATTGAAAGGAATGGCAGTCCAGGACTCGAGTGAGTGGCAGAGAACGTCGAGACCTGAGGCAGCCTTGACTGCTGCAGGCATGGTCCTCGTGTTGAGGGGATCGCAAATTCCGAGTGTAGGCTTGAGGTTCCGGTGAGCGACGCCCGTCTTTGCTCGCTTAGACACGAGGTCGAAGATAGCAGTTCCCGTCGTCTCGCTGCCCGTGCCAGCTGTGGTTGGGACGGCGATGAGGGGCTTTAGGGGCTTGTCGACGGGACGGCCCTTGCCGAGTGGCGCGTTGACAAAGTCGAGGAAGTCGGCGTCTGGGTATGCCGTGTATAGGTTCATGAGCTTGGCCGTGTCAATGACTGAACCACCGCCGACAGCTAGGAAGGCATCAGGTTCATAAGGACGAGCCCAAGCAATGGCGTCCTTGATCCTACAATATCGTGAGAAGTGCCGATATCGGGATCTTTGAGAAACCTACGAGCTATCCTTTGGCTCAATTCGGACGTTGGAGTAAACCTCAAAGGGGACACCCTCTCGAGTGAGAGCCTCACGGACCTGTCGCATAGCATCTAGCTTGTCGACATTCTCATCCGTCACGACACAAACTCGCTTTGCGCCCAGGTTCTTCAAGTCCATGCCAACCTCCTGCGTCACGCCGGGACCGAAACGAATTGACGAAGCAGCCATCTCAAAGGCATACTCCTTCTGGCCTGGGTGCGTTGTTGGCGTGGCATACTTGCGCTGATGAGCATGTCTGGAGGGGGTGAGAACCGGCGGCGACTGGTGATAGCCGGGATTCGAGTGGCAGGGACATGAAGGCGGGTGAGTGAACTGAACGGTGCGGAGCAGATTTGTAGCTCGCTTGGCGGCCTAGATTGAATGTTGTGAGCGTTCCTTGAGCGAATTGACTCTTGGTGAGTGAGAGGCGATGTTCAATGCCTCAAACCTTTGCGGGGTTGTTACGTACGTTGGGAATAGTTCTCACAGCGGGCACCATGGTAGAGATGATGTCACCAAGCGATGTCACAGAAGCAGTGTAGCAAGACAAGTAGAGGGTCGAAGAGTGAGTGAGAAACAGGAACAGTAGGATGCCCCAGAGTTGAGAGGTTGAAAGAAGGCTTCAAGCCGTGCCAATTGAAGTTGTGGAGGCGGTTAACATGCACGACACATTGTGTAAGCAGAACCTCGGATGGCGGACGACCAAGACCGCGATTGCGGGGTGAGAGACGCGCCGATCTGGGGCCCGATGTTGCTAAAGTTGTGAGGGGAAAGCGGGTAGAACGGCGTGAACGGATAGCGGATCTCTGGATCGTGTATCACGAGGGCATCGCCCCGGCTATGGTGAATCTGGGGACTGTTTTGTCATGTTTTGGTGACGGCACTCCTATTCTGATTGGTTCCTTGTATCCGAGTACAGTATCGCAGACCCAATGCCTCTTCTCTCAAATGACGTTGTTGTTCAAAGGTGAGAGGAGAGGAGAGGAGTTGAGGGGAAGTCTGGGGAGATAATTTCCTAATCTGGCAATTCAAGTCAACAAAGCCGAAATGGAAGCTTTGCCGACGGCTTCTCGGCCGAGACAATGTCTGGTGCTTGTCAAAGTTGATTGACTTTCATCTTGACGATTCGTATCTGTGGCTGTTAGACCTGAGTCTAATTTTAGTTCCGTCACCAACCTGATGACTCACGGGGTCTTGTCATTTGTTATTCTCTTCTCAACTCGCTTGAAGCGAAGATAGACAAGGTTGTTAGACAAACCGACGACTCACAACCAATACGAATACCTCGCCATTGCATGCGTGAGTAAGCAGCGACGCAATCCAGGGTCATCACCTGATGTCAGCAGATGCAAACCATCGTGGACGTCAAAGTGAGGGTTTCATGAGTCCTCAAACACCGGAGACAGAAACCCCGCCTCTTCCAAATCGACAGAGCAAACCACAATGTCTACCCCAACTTCTTCTGGCAGAGCTCGCCTTCGTGATATCTTGCCTCAAATTCAGCTAGGCAAGTGGCCAACGGGCGAACTCAACTCCATCACTGATGTACCTGGTGTGCTTGTTCATACTCAGTCCATCAGACCCGACGTCAACGTCAACACGGGTGTCACGACCATTCTTCCTCGTCCCGACTGGTCCAAGTACTCGTCACATGCCGGAATCTTCAGGTTTAACGGCTGTGGTGAACTGACAGGTTCCCACTGGATCGAGGAAACAGGGTTACTCACTTCGCCCATTGTCCTCACCACCACGTCCGCCATCGGCGATGGCCATCGCGGCATCCTGGAATATGCATTCCGCTACCACACCGATGACGAAGGTGAGATGGGCCTGTTCATCTTTCCAGTCGTCGCAGAGACATTTGACGGCTTTCTGAGTGACCAGAGCCGTTTTGCAGTGACACCGGAGCACATTGTGACCGGGATTCTGAATGCGAACTCTGAGCGTGTTCCAGAGGGAAACACAGGTGGCGGCACCGGGATGATCTGTCATCGGTTCAAGGGCGGCACAGGGTCAAGCAGTCGGGTCGTGCAGGGATTTGACGCAGCTGGAAATCCCAAAGCATATACTGTAGGTGTGCTCGTTCAGGCCAACTATGGTTCGCAGGAGAATCTGCACATTAGGGGGGTTCCAATCGGTCAAATCATCAAGTCGAAAAAGGCATCTGGTGCGTTATCACCCAAAGAGACCACAGCCAAGGAGCCTCGAAAAGATGGTAGCATCATCGTCGTCATCGCAACAGACGTCCCTTTACTTCCCATCCAGTTACAGCGCGTTGCTAGACGGGCCACTGTCGGCCTCGCTAAGGTGGGTGGCTATGGCAACAACACATCGGGCGACATATTCCTCGCCTTCTCGACCGCATCCAAGATACCATTTCAGGAGGTGTCCATGGTGCCTGGAACATCACTCACCAAAGACCCGGACCGACCTAGACCCAGGACGATAGAAATGCTCGATGACGATTCAATCAATGGGGTTTTCGAAGCTGCTGCGGACGCCACAGAGGAAGCCATCTACAATGCGCTGTGCATGGCGGAGTCGATGACAGGGTTCAAAGGGAGGTCTGTGGAGGCTTTAGACCTTGATATGGTCAAGGACATTGTAGGGAGGCGTCTCGATGTGTTGTAAACAGCCACCAAGCTGAATCCAGGGTCCCTTCACAGGTTTGCAAACTTTGGACATTGAAAGAGACTCCATAATTTCATCTGCATGAGACATAAACCCCAAGAATATGTTGCCCTCGGATGCCTGCAGGTTCCAAGAATCACGCAAATCAAGGATGGAAGGCTAGTGGTCTAAGAAAAAAAAAGGGCACACTTCACCAGCACTCCGATTTAATCCGCAAAATTATAGCATATAGGTAAAGCTGATGATAATAAGATGAAGCTCAAAGATAGGATTTAGAGTATAATTTATATAGTTTATATTTATATTTATACATTTTACTCTGAATTATGCCTCTATGCCAACAAAGTCGTTGCTCGCCTACCTACCTATGTACGTGCAGCCTGCCAATTTTTTTTGGTCCGCGTCGAAGACAAACATGAGCAACCAAAAATACACGTGCTAACGGAGCCTGACCTCATTCTGTGGCTTGCCATAGGCCGACAGCCACAGCATCCGACCAAGATCCGGAGCTGCAGTGGAGCAACAAAGGCAGGTACAGCCCAAAGCTCCAGCGCCCAGCGCCCAGGCCAAGGCAGGTGCCCACCCGAAACCTCCACATCGAAATAGGGAACCTCCAGCCACATTACCTACAGCACATTGACCTCGCCTCGACGACCAAGTTGTCCTCGAATCGAATCCACGTCACCGAGCGCCGAGAAGCGTCACTTCATCACGTCGACACCTGCGCAGTCGCCCTGCGCGCTCACCTGTTCGAATAGCCCGCTTCTTGTCGCGGGAACCGCTCGTTTCCTCCCCTGCCCGACCGAACATGCTTCCGCGCTCACCATTCGTCGCCCCTGCGTGATCCCGTTCCTCGCCGTTTGCTCATGGACCGCGCAAATGGGGGCGGCCCCGGCGCGGCTGCGGCTGCTAGTAGGGCAGAGCGCTTTGAGGATGAGAAGCGCCGCATCATAGAAACCTGCTTCAACAAGAAGGATGTGGACGGCTCCCGTAAGTCTTGTGGTTGTTGTCCTCGCCAAGCCTAGCTCTCGACTCCATAATCTCCGCGTTCGATCCGCGAGGCCATCAACTTTTGGCCGTGGGGTTGTCGCCCTGAGGCAGAGATCAAGAAAACACATGCTGGCGTATGAATAACTTGACTGACAAGCTCCGCTAGTTCATGAGACGTACATCACCCACATTCGAATCACCGAATACTCCTCCTACCCAACGACCCCTCCTCCACCCCAGGCCCGGACACCTGATGTCCAGAAGCCTCGAATCATTATCGTAGCCGTTCGCAAGTCCGGCCGAGTCCGCATGCACAAGTCCAAGGAGAATGCCAACGGTTCTTTTTCTATCGGCAAGACATGGAATCTCGACGACTTGTCACGCATCGAGTCCTATACTGGGCCCGAAGCCAACGCTAACCATCGCGACTGGGCCGGCGACACTGGGTTCCAGGTCACCCTCGGCAAGCCTTACTTCTGGCAGGCCCAGACAGATAAGGAAAAGAAGTTCTTTATCGCCAGTCTCATCAAGATCTACGGAAAATACACTGGCGGTAGGGCTCCAGAGCTTTTCGGGTTTGAGCAGAGAGAGTATGAACAAGTAATGGGAGCTACGAGACGACCGCCTGGCCCCTCAAGACCTTCTCTGCCATCTCAGCCGTCGTCACAGCCTGAACAACTGCCGAGCCAACCCATAAACAGTTCACCAGCTCAGCGACCTGCCCATCCTGTGCAACCAGCGCACCCTTCGCTTCCGGGACATCCAGCCGCGGCCGCCCAAGAGATCCCGCGTTTCAGGACGCCGCCAGTTCGTCCGCCTCCAAATATCACCAACTCGCCTGTTGGAAGTTTTGATTCGAGCGCTTCGAGGGGCGGCCCGCCGCCGCCTCGATGGATGGCCCATGGGAACAAGAGTCAGGACTCTGTTGCTAATTCTTTAGCTGCCAGAAGTGATGATGCTTCTAGCTTGCCACCACGCTCTCGCAATGGTATGACAGGGCCGGGGGCCTATGGGAGGTTTGGGGAACCTCCGGATGCACGACCGCCGACAACCCTTACACCTCCGCAACCACCAACCTCTCAATCCTCACCTTCGCCAAAATCGCAGCCAGTTATGCAACCCCATCAACCTGTTCCCTCACCTCTCCAACTTGATAGGCCGCCTCCGGAAAGAAGAAGACCCCCTATGGATCCCACGCGACCTCTTGACCGAGACCTAGTACCTCCGCCTTTAATCAGCCCTGGGAAAAAGGAACCAATGGCACCCCCACCACGTAGCAGCGAACGAGCTATGCCAAGAAAGGATGCTTCGAGTCTGAAGTCGGCGAATAGCTCCCTTACCGGAAGTCTTCAGGATCGAGAGATTCCAACGTCTGCAGGACGGATGGCGGAATTGCCAAGGCATGAACCAGCACCTCCAGTACCCCCGGCTCTCAGACCAGGTTCTTCGAACTCGGCAGCGAGCGCCGCCCCTTCGCCTGCGCCAGCCTTCCAAACTGCCCCTAATTCGCCCCCTGAACCTCCCATCTCAGCACCAGATGATCTCCCTGTCTCACCACCTCGTAAAGAGCCTAGCCCATCAGCAGGTGACTCAGACGAGTCGAGGCCTGGTCTAGGCCCTATGGTCAGGATTAAGAAGTCAAGAAACGAGATCGCGGGTGCTCTATGGAAGGCTGCTGCTACCGCATCTGCGGCAACTGCTTTTAAGCCCCGACCTGGTGGTGCGGGAGAGCGTCTGCGTCAACTTCAAGCCAAGGGTGATGAAGGGCCTGACGGTATCACAGGTGTTGTTCCTGCGCCGCCTCGTCCGCCTTCCAGGGAGAAGGAGACGACCCCTGAGCAATCCCCTGAGCAGGTGAAACCTGCGGAAGAACCCAAGGCAGCAGAGCGTCCCAAGTCTGCGGACCGTAGCTCTCTGGTTCCTGAAGTTAAGATCAGTCTCCCTAGCAGCAGGCCATCAAGTTCACATGGAGCGCCCCAAGCAGTCAAGAAGTCAAAGGAGCCTGAGAAGAAGGAGCCTCGCCGGTCTATTGCTGCAGGCAATGACGTGAAGTACCTCCAAACACTAGGTGTCAACCCATCAATTCTGGATGAGAGGAGTGAAGAATTCTCGCAGTGGCTGGATTACTTTGGATGGATTCCTGGGGACCAGATGCGAACACGCAACGTCGAAGAGATGAAGGCTGATCTTGAGCGCGAACTCAACAAGGCGCAGGCCGGAGGTTGGCTTGCTCGATTCCGTGAGGAAGATGAGCGCGTCGATGCGATCAAGTTGGGACTTGATGTTGCTATGGCTGAGTGTGAGGAGCTGGACAACTTGCTCACACTCTATTCCGTTGAACTTTCGGTAAGTCGTTAACCAAACTTGCAAGGCAATTCTAACAAGCAGTAGACATTGTCGGAAGATATTGCCTATATTGAGGCCCAAGGCCAGGGTCTTCAAGTGCAAACAGCAAACCAGAAGCTACTCAAGAAGGAGCTCGAGTCTCTCCTTGAGACATGCGCCATTACATCGAACGAACTTGAAGTACTTCGAATGGCACCTTTGGACAATCTCCGTGGCTTGGAAGACGTCGAAACGTCTCTGGTCGTTCTTTACAAGGCCATGATCAAGATCGATCCCACTCGCAGCGGTGGCGACAAGGTGGATGTAACGGGAGAATCGGACCAAGCCCATGGCCTAAACCCCGACTTCAAGCAAATGCGCATTGTCCAAGAGAAGAAGCAGATCTACGACCAGGAGAGTGCGTCATTTATGCGCAGATTCGTCGAATTCATGTCCCGGCAGTTTGATGATGCCTTTACAGAAACCAAGCTTGCTATGGAAGGGGCCTTGTCTCGCAAGGTGGACTCTACGCACCATGACCTCGGCCGAGATGTCTTGTGGAAGTATAGCCCCCTGATGCTGTATGCCCGCGACATGGACATGGAGCAATGGAACCGTCTCATCCAAATTTACCAGGATAAGAGCCAGCCTGTGTATCGGGTCGAGTTCCAGGCTGTGGTTGCGGTGTGGCGTAAGAATGCCAGGAAGTTGACTGGCGATGAGGCCGAATTGCTCTTCACAACACCTGTCGAGAAGCATCAGGAGGGAGGTGTGGCCACTACTGCCAGAAAGTTGACAGTCAAGCGTAGCCAAACGCTTGCTCGTGCCCTTCGATCACAGCGAGAAGATGGTGGCAGTAAGCAAAAGGTAGAGAAGAGAGGTGCCGAGGGCAGGGACCTGCCATACGAAGTTTTTGCCGGCGTTCTCGATGATCTGCTTCCTCTTATGCAGATGGAGCAGAATTTCATCATCGACTTCTTCCACGCAACAACACTTGAACAGATCGACTTCCCAGACTCTGTTGCTGCTCGGGCACCCCGAGACCGACGAGGTGGCGATCTGAGGCGGCCTCGTCTGATGGAACCAGACCGAGAGTTGGCCAAGCGCATCTTGCGGTCGATGGAGGTTGTGTTTGCATTCCTTGAGGCAGAGTTGCTTCGGCTTATGGAATGGGTGGTTGGACAAGATCCTCTGTAAGTTGAATGTGTCCACTTTTCCTTTCGATATGCTAATGATTACCAGACAAGGAATTGGAGTTCTAGCAACTCTGGAGAAGAAGATGGCCGAGATTAGCCAGTCGAACCAAGAGTACCTTAACACTCTTCTTCAGAAGCTCCACGGGCATCTGGAAGTGCGGTTTAAGAAATTTGTCGATGAGCAGATTCGAGCTATTGAGGAGACCAAGGTCAAGATCAGCAAACGAAAGGGCGTCATCTCATTCATCCGTGTCTTCCCTGCTTTCTCGGCTGCCGTCGAGAACATGCTTGCCGGGGTGGATGCCAACCTTGCATCTCGAAGCACCATTGACCGCGAATATGACCGATTGCTCAAGACCATGTTTGACTCGCTCATGGTCATTGCACGAGAGAACCCTGGAGTTAGTGTGACGAGCGGCTCTACAGATCCCGAGGACAAGGAGGCTCTCAACTTCCACATCCTCCTGATTGAGAACATGAACCACTTCACAGAAGAGACGGACACTCGGGGATTGGATGTGCTTGAGGAGTGGAAGGACCAAGCGAACGCAACGTACGACGAGCACATGAACCTCTATCTTAACGCGGTGATGCGACGACCGCTGGGCAAGGTATTGGAGCACCTCGAAAACATGGAGGCACAGCTCCAGTCAGGAAAGTCGGCGTCAACAATCGCGGCGCAGCCATCCAACAGCAAGATGGTGTTTAATAAGGTGCTTGGCAACTACGACTCCAAGGAGGTACGCAAGGGCATCGAAGCGCTGCGCAAGCGTGTAGAGAAACATTTTGGCGATGCAGACGACCCGGCGCTGAGCCGAGGCCTGGTTGCCAAGGTGCTATCGGAGTGTGAGAGGTTCTATGAAAATGTGGAGAGGCGAATTGGTGACGTGACGACCAATGTGTATGGCGGCGACGTCCTTTTTGAGTGGCCCCGTGCCGATGTCAAGGCAGCTTTCCGATGAAGCTATTGATATAGGAGTCAAGTCTTCGGGTTTTGAAGAAGGACGATGGAGAGAGGATATGATGGGATGAATCTGTACCAGTAACTGCTATACTACCCGTCAGCATGTTTGACCAGTCGTGGGAAGTGCATGAGGCGTGATGGTTCGTGGTATATAGGAAGACGCGTATGGCGTGGCGCCTGGAGGTTGGTCTTTTTAGTATATCTCGATATATCTATTTACCATCATATCAACCTTTTGACGGAGGCATCTCGTTCATCAGAATGCAAGTCTGTATGAGTGCTGTTCTCGAGATAGAGGCAGCGACGTCATAGTTCAATTGTTGATGAAAATGGCACGCTAAGAATAGCTCTCAATTAAAACTGGACGCGTTCGCGGGGGAGGAAGGTGGGAATGCGTGGACCCTGACGCCTTCCTGCACTTTAAGACGCGTCGCGTCGCCGCGTTTCACGCCAAGGCCACGCCACTTTACGCCCTTTCCTTTCCTTTGACGCCGGGAGCTCCACCCATCATCCATCAACCCTGGACGAACAATTAATTGATTGCCTGCCAGTGTTTAAGCCTTTACAACCACAAGCAAACGACATGTCGAGTTTAGGCCATTTCGAGTCTTGAACTAGAACGATCTAAACCTCTTCACAAACCCCGAGTCAACCCGGATAGCCTCGATAATGCCGCCCAAGACCCGCTCAGGCGGCGTCCCCGCCCCGAGTCGAGTCTACCACTCGACACCAGCACAACAGCAAGCGCACTTTCCTGCTCGTCGGAAGGTCGTGCGGACGTATGGGAAGCAGAATCGCAAGAAGCAGGCCGAGACGAGCTCCAAAATGTTGAGGCAACAGACCCTTACGCAGATCGACTTTGTGTCAAGCTTTGAAGAGCAAGATCCGATCGTGCTGAGCGATAGTGAGGATGAAGAAAAGGATGATGGTGGGGATGAAGAAAAGGAAGCACCAGAGGTGTATGGGGAAGAGCAGAGGGATGAGGAAGATGAGGAGCCCGTGTCGACTGGGAGAAAACGGCGAGGAGCTTCCAAGAAAGCCTCTGCCAAGAAGCAAAGAACGAAACGACGTCGGACGATGGGCGACGATGACGATGACGGTGACGAGAATCCGGACGAAGAACCCAAAGCCGCCAAGACAAAGACGAAGACGAAGAGATCGACCCGACGAAAGACGACGGGAGACGTACCCAGCTCAAGCTACCACACGCAGACATTGACTCAGTTCATCGGTCGCAACGAGCAGGCTCAGTACATCAAGGACTCTGAAGACGAGGAAGAGGATGATGGATTTCAGCAGTGGCTTGGCGATCCCACAAGCCCAAGCCCACGGCGGGTTCAGCGCCTCAAATCTGTCACTCCCATAAAGAGGAAACGCCCCGGTTCTGCCTCCAAAGCCCGGCAGCAGCCAGAGGAACCGATCACCACCCGCGAGGACTCGATAGTCCCGCAGACACCACGGAAACGCGCCAAGTCAGCCGAGATTCCTTCTTCGAGCCAACTATCTGCACCCCCAAGCATATCGTCCATGGCCAGTCTCATGATGGATCGCTACGGTGCTCCTGATCAGGTGGATGTCACTCCAGTCAAAGGAAAGGGATCATCGCCGGCTGTTACATCACCGCTTAAGGAGTTTACTGGAAAGCCGCGTGTTGCAACGACCCCTCGACGACACGATCGTATCATTCAGGACTCGTATGCTACCGAGAGCTGGGGCTCGCTTGCCCGTACGCCTCTTCGGGAACTGCCCGTCGACTCGCCCAACAAGACTCCAAAGGGAGTCATTGAGCCGCTCGAATCCTCCTCCGTCTTGAGCAGCGAGATGGAGACGCCCACGAAGCCCAGGCGCAGAGGCGAGAGCACTGAGCTCGGCGGAAGCGCGAGAAGGGATAGGGACGGCAGCCCCACGCCTAGAAGGAAGATGAAGCTAGTATCTCCAGGTCAAGGGAAGAAGAGGGTCCTCCTCGAGATTCCCGACTCGGAAGATGAGGATGACGACGACTTTGGAGAGAACGATGAGAACTTGGGTGGTGACGAGAATGACGAAAACACTTTCGTTGCTGGGCCTGAAACTCAGTTCGTCATGAACGAGATTGCCTCCTCCGAGGAAGCATTGTCCAGGACACCTACTCAAGCAGATCCCACTGGCAGTGGTATCCGAAGGAGGGTCCTCGGCGAGGTCTCAACTGGGGAGTCTTCAAGTTCACGACTCGAGGCTTCGACATCATCACCACCGCTTCCACCTCTCAGCTCACGACCAACCACAATTCCTGCCCTCTCACCAACGCCCAAACCTTCGCGTCGCCCAGCGAAGCGCCTTCGAAAACCTATCCACCGTCCTATCCCTCCGACTCAAACTCAACCCCTTGAATCTCAGCGTGTGCCCCTCGCGACTCTGCAGGCTCTCCCGCCCGCTTCTGCTCGAACCGATGTCCTCCTCCCGCTCTCTCAAGACATGCTGGACGATGTCATTGAGGGATTCCGAGTTGCCCTTGTTCTCCCTTTCAAGATTCCCGCCCAAGTTGTTCGCTTCTGGCTGTATGATGGAGAGCTGCTTCGGTTCCTCGCCTGCGCAGAACCTGGCCGTGTGACCGAGGGTCCAGCCTGGCGTTATCACCTAACCCAGGTGTATGAGCTCAACAACCCAGTTGAAGGTGACGACATGCGTGAAGAGGGTTGGGTCGAGGGTGATATTGGTCGTTATATCTACATCCCACCTGCTGTTGTCGGTCAGCTGCTCTGGAACCTTCGACACGCCATCTTCGACGAGAATGACAACGGAGACGACACCACGCAGTCCCAGGCCCCGGCAGAGGATGATGATGAGAGTGGAAGGGTCGACCTCTTTGCCAACTCGTCACAGGCTCACCCGAGGGATAAGAACCCCGCGCCTACACCGAGCATGAGCGTCTCTCAGCAGGTTGAAGCTCAGCTCAAGAGCGACATTGCCCACTCTACCCAGTTCCCTACCTCGGATGATATCCTCGTCCCCTCTACCCCTGAAGAGGAAAACAACAATAAGCAGGATGCAACTCCCCCAACCACCCACGTCCCGTCGTCTCCCGCAACTATAAAACCTCCTCCCCCACGAACCCCCTTTGCAGCATCCTCCTACCGTGCCTCCCGACCTCCCCTCAGCAGCACGGTTAAACCTTCGACTGTTCGCCCCTCACAGGCGACAACCGTCTCACAGGCCTCAACTCCAGAGAAGAACTCTTCGGCGTCACTTCACCGTCCGGATCTGCACTCCTCCAGCAGTATTGGCTTCCCCGAAGGCCTACTAGACGACGAAGGCCCTTCCTCACCACCCCTGCGTCTACCACCCGGCTACGCTGCGGGCTCATCGCAACTCCTGACCAAGAGTCAGATGCTGCCTGATAGCCTTGTCCGTGACGACGCGAGAGTCCCTCCCGAGATCTGGGACTCTGACGAAGATGATGAGCGACTTTAGTCCTTAACACACACACACACACACACACACAGAGAGAGAGAGAGAGAGGGAGAGAGAGAGACAAGGAGGATTATTATCGGTCTCGTTGCGAAGATTTGTGATTTTTTGTATTGATGAGTATGGCGTATTATTGACGTCTGAACATGTATGAACTGCAAGCTTTGGCGTTGGGAGTATGTGTATGTCTGATAGGCATCGAGGACCGGTTCCCTCAACATGGATCAACGGGGTTGGGATGGAATGGCAAGGCAAGGAGAGGAAAGGAATGGATTACAGTACCAAGATAATTATCATGAATGAATCAATCATGTCAAAAGCCCAAACTCACTCAATTTCAGATAAAGTCTATAACTACTGCGCTTGATTGAGGCGTTACTTGTTCTCACAACCCATCTTCCCTTTTTCCCTAGAAGGCTCTCTCTCTCTCCCCATATCGATAGCATCCTCCAATCCATCCCAAAAGATGGAAGAAGACGTATGAAATTCTGTCGTACCGTCCGTCCATTCCTTCAGTCAAAATTCCCTGCGCCTGAATTCCACCAAAGCCATGAATGCAATGCTTGTTGTTCCTGTGGGCACGACGCGGCAAACAAAACCCGCCCTTTCTATTTCCTTCCTTCCTTCCTTCAGTCGTTCATCCATCCCAGTGCGTCTGTGTCATCGTCGAGATAGGTAATGTCGTGTCGTGATGGGCATCAAGCGAGTATAAGAACTTTTCTTGCCAATTCGTCCAAAAAAAAAAAAGGAATTACCGGTATCATTTGCTCTGTAATGCACGGGGCGTCCATTGACATGCCCCTGATCAGCTGTGTGCCAGCTCCAACGCCTCGTCGCCTTCCTCGGTATTACTTCTTTTCCCCCATTCAGGGCTGATAAACCAATCTAAGACAGATGGAACGCCCCTTGGCCTTCCTTGACTGCCGTGAAAAGCTGCTTCTTCATGATTTCAATGGTGGAGTAGTCGGGAAGCTTCAAATAGTTCACACACGTCATGACGCTGGGAAGGTAGTCATCAGACGTGTACGGGTGCTCGCTGGGCTTGCAGACCACCGTGAACATGGGTGTCAAAGACTTGAATCCTAGAAAAATATTAGACACGACTCGAAAAGAGATAAACTTGTCATGCTCACCTCCAATCGGAAGCTTGGGGCTTCCAGTTGTGAACTGCAAGAAATCGCGACGCTGTGCAGCATCGAAGTCGCTCATCGTGTGAAGCAAGTTCTTGACGCTCTTGCTGTCCATGTTGTAGCCGTGATCTGCCTTGATAGAGTCAAGGAGAGCTATGATACGTTAGCAACTGCTGAAAAATAAACCAGAGGGAAACATACTCTCAAGGGACCAGTCTTCGTCAACTCGGCCAAACAGAGTCACAAGCTCATCTGGGGTAAAAGCACTAAGCGCCGAGTAAGGGAACACCTGCGAGAAGCCAGTGCGGAAGGCATCAACCTGTCGGCGAACACCAGAACCAAGAGTCATATCGATAACCTTTTCGAGATACGAGTCTACGTTGTCAATAGTGACTCGTTTTTGGGAGCCGTTGCTCTCCAGCTCGATGCTAGGATAGCCGGGCAAGGTAAAGTCAAGGCACAGGTCATCGATCTTGACTCCGTCAATAACAATGTTCTCTGTGTCGGCCACCTTTTGTGCCGCTGTTCGAGCAGGATCCTCGTCAATTTCCTTCTTGGCTAGGGCGAACCTCTTGATCGCCTTCAGTGAGCGCGCCAGGCCGGGGTCAACGATCTTGACAGCTCCCAGCGATGGCTTCACGCCACTCAAAGTCGCGTCTCCGATCCGGAAGAAGATTGGGTTGAAGTGGAGATCAATGATGCGAGAGTCGATCATGGATCGTGCAACAAACTTTCCAAGCATCTTGAACAGGTGCAGAATACGCTCGCCGTTGGGTGTTCCAGCTTCCTCGTCACTCTGAGGTCGTGGGAAAAGACCAGTAGCACCAGAAACGAATTCGTCCGAGCCGTTCGAATCCATCTCGCGCCAGAGCTTAAGCTTCCTCTTCGAAAATTCCTTTGAGACCGTCGAGTAAAATTCAAGGGTGGGACCAAGACCCGTGCCCACCTCCTCAAAGTACTCAACCTCTAGGATGCTCTGAGAAGCACCATAGAGCTCCATCACCTTCAAGGCGGACTCCAGAATCTTTTGACGAGATATCCGGACCTTCTGTCGCTGAAGTCGTCCCAAGAACGGCCGCTCATTGTTCCGGTCTCGTCTGTTATCCTCCCCTGACTGTGTATTCTGCCACCTAGTCATCGATCGGGCATATCCGAAAGATGTGGACTGGAGGAAGAGATGCCGAGTCTCGAATGGGAAAAGGAAGGGGTACAGTCGTGCCAGGTCCTCAGACCAACTGGGTAAACAGTTGCTGGCCACGATCAGGGGCTCCTCCAGTTGACGGTTCAGCTTAGCCGTGAGCTTGGTGTTCACAAATTGAGAGAGTGGCTCAACATTGAGACCGATGATGCTGGTCTTGTGCTCGACTAGAACGTCCTCAATGTTGGAATTGAGGTCATGGAGGATGTTGAGTAGGCGCAGGATCGATGATGTGGTCGGATGCTTCGCAAGCGATGCGGGAATGCCATGCTCGTCCTCTCCATCAGCCTCAACGTTGGACGTGAAGGAAAGGGTTTCGGCTGGGGGAGGTCCAGGTACACGCTTGAACTTGATAGGGTGCACAGTCGACCAGATGCTTCGGCTAATGTGCTCATCCGAGTTGGATGCCGAGGTGTGGACGGCCCGGTAGATGGTAGTCTCGTTGGGGATCAGCTTGCTATCGAGACTGAACTCGATATGCCAGTCCTGGGGTACAGACTGGAGAGCTGAGGAATAAGACAGGGGTCGTGACGACGCTGAAGGTGTCGGTGTGCCATGGCCTCCGGAAAGCCCGCCAGCACGGCTAGGTGCACCCGATCCAGTGGGAGTTGCGATTCTCGTGCCATCCTCCTTGCGAGCCGTCACATGTCCACCCGTAGCAACCTCCATGTTGACGGCAGAGGTATCATCTGGCGTCGATTCTTCCTCCATATCTTCTTCCAATTCACCAACAATAGCATCCAGGGCACTGCTCTCGCCAGCATCCTCATCGTCGGTCAGCTGCTTCTCATCAGCGCACTCTAGTGTGTCTTGCATCTCATCAGAATCTGCTGGCGGGGGACGAGGAGGTGGAGGTGTACTTGTGGCGCCATGTCGTCGTGCAGATCGCCGAAGAACGCCCTTGTCCCGAGAGGGTCCGGCAGATTGATCTGGGGTCGCGGGGGCAGGCTGAGACTTGAACTTCCGCAGAGGCCGAGAGCTGGACGGGGTTGGGGCGGCGGGAGGTGGGGGAATAGGAGGTCCTCCAGAGAACGGGCTCGTTCGCTCAGCAGCGGCCAGACGGGCAGCAGCCGCACTACTAAGCGGAAGTCCTGCACTGCTGGCCATTGCGGCAAGGGCTCGAGCAACACCATCTCTACGAGCGGAACCACGGGGTCGCTCAGTGAGACTAATTCGTGGGCGTAGGTAATCGTCCAGAGACTTAAAGGTTGCGATAGCGTGGATCGACACCATGATATTTCGGTATGGGCGGGGGATATCCGACTCCTCATCGGCAACAAGGCGGAGGCGAATCTGCTTTCCGAGCATCGAAGCCGGGCTACTGTGGTTGCCATCAAAGGTGTTGTGGTGCACGGTGATGACTTCGAAATGCTCTGACCTACTGAGCAAATCCTGAAGCTTGTGGATCATGACACTGAAAGGTGTCGCCGGAGACTCGGCGGTTGCCGTCTTGGGCCTCGACTTGACAGTGTATGCCATGAAGACTTCAAGGAATGTCGACTGGGCTGAGCGGGCCAGCTCTTCATCGGGATTGCTAAAGATTTCGAGCAGAACCCGAACGAGGCCGGATGCCAGAAGCTCCGCGCTAGTAACACTCTCCAAAACATCCGTGTCAAAGTAAGACGCAAGCTTCGTGAATAGCCCCTTTCCTTTGTCGGGCGTAACATTGGAAGACGAGCGCTTGAGATAGTAGGTTTCAAGTTCGCCTGCCAACTCTGACAGCGCATCCAGGATCATCGTTGCCTTGGTCTTCATGGCCTGGCCGTGGCCTTCGGTCTCATGGGTCTCCAGGAACTTCTTGGCCACATCTCGGATGCGAGACTTCATGGACTGCACATCGGACACAAAACGATGGAGGGGGATCTCGAGGGACATAGTAGATCCCCGGGAGCTAACAGGGGACAGGTCGTCGTTGTGAGCCTCGTCATTCTCGTTCTCGTGCTCTTCGTCTTCATCGTCATCCGACGACTCGCGTTCTTCATCGTCCTCGTCGTCGTGGTCAGAGTCCTGGTCTGAAGAATGTTCATTATCTCTCCGTTCCGCCGCCTGTTCACCCTCGCCATTCTGCCTGTCCGTCTCCTCCGGCTGCGTCTCAGCAGGTTCTTCCTCGTTTGCGATCTTGGTAATTTCCAGGAAGACACCTTCACGATAGAACTGGTAACGATAGATCTTGTCGAGTCGGCTGAGGAGTAGTTCGGCTGCTTGGAGGCCCAGCATCACGAGGGATGCGTGGTCCTGTTGTGACAAGATCGAAGCCAGGAAAGATGCGTAGGGAACGGGAGTCAGTGCCTCAACCAAGATATCCTCATCGAGGTTAGAGAGCATCTTCAACTGTGCTGTCAGAACCTTTTGGCGAACGCTCAGGTTGACAGTGCTGGAAAAAGCATCGGTCAAGGTGGGGAAGATGATAAGGGCGAAGCGGCGAACTTCATCTTTGCAGCCCTCTAGAAGCTCAATGCGCTTCTCGTTGGCAGTTCTCCGGTTTCTACCACCTCCGTCGATGGACTCGGTCGATGCCTGAAGCTCGACAAAATCACCGAAGGATGGATCAGCGTTCCTAGGCAGGTTAGGCAGAAGCTCGCAAATGACATTGAGCGTCTCGATAATTTGCTCTCGAGGTCGGTGAATCAGGGCCTGCATGATAACAACGCTGTCCAGCTTGGATGCCACATCTTCAGTTCCGCTTGGTGGTGACACTCCCGTGAGAATCTGATACAAAGTCTCAACCACATTGAGCTTGAAGAGTTCAGCAGAGAGACGAGGACTTGCTCTCGCGGTGAATGCCAGGACTCGCAGGAACTGGGTGTGAATGCTGGATCCAATCATGTTGGTCGTGCCAGGGACGAGAAGACGCAGCACGCCCCGGAGCAAGTCCACGCTGACCAATTCCTCAAGCTTGGACGGATGATATTTAAAGCTCTCAACAATGCCCGAAACGCAGAGAGATGCTTGCTCCACAACACGCTGGTCGTTGCTATTGAGAACATTGAGGAGTGTAGGCATGACATCGCGAACCACTGGAAAAGAATCCTCAGGAATGTTACGGCAGCAGTTTGCCGCGGTGGTAACGGCGGTCCTCTGCGTTCCTGTTGCAAAAAAGTCGAGATATGATAAGCAGGCAGTTAAGCCACCTTCGCGGACGATGCTTGTGGGATATTCGACGGATATCTTCTCCAAGGTGCTGAGAGCTTGCTCTGCCAGGTCGATGAAGGAGATCTCGAGTAGCTTCTGGCATAGGACTGGGACGGCGTTCCCATAGACGACGTTCGCCACGCTGGCAGGCAAAGCCTCCATCAGGTTTGCCAGACAGCGGCATGCCAGAAGCATAATCTCGGGGCTGTCCTCCTTATTCATCAAGGTTACCAATTCCTTGACAAAAGCATCGGGGGAGAAGTGGCCCGAAAGGTTATCCTCGTTGGAAACCAAAAGAATCTCCGACAACTCTTGAAGAGCTATCAGTTGGACTGAAAGGTCGTCCGACCGAAGGCTGCTGAGCAATTCCCGTAACCTATGGCTGAGGCCCGACATCATCCCAGTCAGTGCTCGCAGAGTGCTCGACAGAGAACCTGGAGGTCCACTGAACCCGCCAAAAGGATCTTCGTCCTCATCGTCGTCATCATCGTATCTTCGTGTCTCGTCCTCGTCCTCATCCTCGTCATCCTCGTTGTCTTCACTATCGTCATCGTCATGGTGATCGATCGGAGGGGGTGGTGGCGGCGGCGGTCCAGGATCCCTATTCTCGTCGGTTCCCGTCATGACAGTATCCTGATCAACGGCATTGTCGAGATTTCGCTTCGACCTCCGCGTCGAAAGAGTCGCGCCGGATGCTGGCTCTATATAATGGTAAGTTCCAAACCCTAAAAATAGCCACCAAATCTTCTCGGGCGATGCAAACCTTGCGAGGTGCCTGTTGGCTTTTTGGATCGGCTCGACTTTCTACTAGAAGAGCCGGACGGGATAGACGAATCAGTGGGATTCGCAGGACCAGAACGCTCGTTGCTGAAGACAAGTTAGATTTTATGCCCAGTATGCTGCCTGATTCACGCCCAGACTTACTCTGGACTGTCCATATCTGCAGCTGTCTTCCCCCTTCTCCGAGTCCTGGATGGGGGTGGATGATTGTTGGTGGTGGCGGGGGAGGAAACGGCTTCGGGGATCTTCTGTCTCTTGGACCGTCGACCTGAAGACCCAGATGGCAAAGGTGGGCTCTTGTCGGTAGTAGGCCCTTTTCGCTTGCGAGAGGATGGGGTGGAAGTTGGTATGGTCGGAACGTCAGCAGCGGCAGCTGTGGCAGCAGCAGGAGTAGAAGCAGAGGATTGGGCTGCCTGGCTCGCTGCTTGACGGGCCGAAGATCTGGTGATTCTAGAAGACATGATTGGCATGAGCTTTGTACTGACGATGCATCTGGAAGAAAACGCAAATATGGAGAAAGTGTGTGAGTTGATGGAGGTTGCACGAAAAAGGTGGAGGGAAGCGAAGGAAGGAGGAGAAGCACAAGCACGAGCCGTCCCCGCAGAACAACCGTTTTCAGTGATGGAGATTCGGGTCTGCAGCTGCCTCTCTCAGCCTGGGCCAAGGATTGGAGATTATTGTCGGCTTGGGAGGGACCAGCAACCCGATCACGGTGGCAGGATGATAAATCAGGCCAGCAGGCGAGAGGTAGACTCGAGCTGGGCAAGTAGTCCGGGGTGAAGATGGCGACCGGCTACAGGCCTGCGGTGTGCGTGCGTGCGTGCAAGCTGCGGTAGTGAACGTCCTGTGCGTGCCTTGTGCGTGCGTGAATCAGCGAGCTACTGGGCGAACACGGGTCCGACGACGGCATCCCTCTGGGTCGGCGCAGGTGGGTGACGACGGAGCCTCGTCTCGACTATCCGGCACAGGCGACGCAAGGAGCGGGATGAGGCGGCGGCGTGCGGCGGATGGCGGTTGTGCGAGCTTTGCTTTGCCAGGGGGGTTGAATGGCTGGCTGGCTGGCACGCACGCAGAAAATGGTGAATGGTGAAGCGGCGCTGGGGGATGAAGATGGAAGACGGAAGAAGAATAAAGGGCTGGCCCTACCTCTGGGGGCCTAGAGAAGCGGCGGCGGTGGATGAGAGTTTGGCAGTTGAGGTCGATGAGGTCGAGGGAAGTCGCACTTCGTTGTCACCTGCCGATTTTCGTTCTGCCATGCCCAGACGACCTACGCCATCAGGAAGGCAGCGGGCAGGCGCGGGCGCGGCGGGGTGGTTGTGGTCGTGGTTTCTCTCCGATGTTGAGAGGGATGGGGTCGGGATGACGAGAGCGGGCGAAGAGATAGCGATACCCGTCAACTTACGGCGCGGAGAGATGGGTAGATTTGACTTGTTAGCAGGTGGATAGAGGTAAGCCCAGAAGGCCCGAGGGAGCAGGTCAGGAATCTCGGTCAACGAGAGCGAGGAGTGTGAGAAGAAGGGAAGGAGGCGGAAGTTTAGGAGGGAGGATTATTTTTGGGTTTATGGCATGCAGTCTTGGGGGGAGGAGGAGAGAAATGCTCGTTGTTTCGGCGGGCTGGCGGATGCGGATGGCAGATGGCGGTTTACGGTTGACGTGTGTGGTCCACTAGGAGGAGAGGGACTCCATCCACCTACCTATCCATCCATGGGGGGAGGCTCTGGGCAGGCCACACGGCAGAAAACGACGTGCTCTGATGGTGCTACGTTTGCGAAAAAGTTGGGGTCGGCCATGTGCCAGGGAGCTGGAGCACTGTATGGGACCTCTTCAGGTGCCTCTTCTATGAGCCAGCCTTATCAACTGCAAACAAGCACTGTGCCAGGGCAGTTGGCCGCATCATCCATGGCTGAGTACATCTACTGTAAGGGAACGCATCCGTATCCCGTCGTGCTCTGCGGACGAGAAGCACCTCATCTCACAACCGACCCATTCACAGCCCACGGGGACTCTCGCTTGCAAAGACCCTTTGTCGCACCATGCCACCTCGAAAGTATTTGTTGCAGCAGCACTGAAGGCCATATCCAGAAGCAATGGATGGATGTGCCGGGGACAAGGCCAGCGCATCACCACCACCTGGGCTGTCGGGCCTCTCTTCTTTATCAAGCAAGACATCCATGGAGACAAGAGACGCGGGCTGGGTTGAGAGATCCCGCTTTGTGGAGAGGCCCGCTTTGCTTCATAGTGGCGTCCATCACGCAGCACCCCTCCGGGTAGGGCTACCCGCTGGAACCCACTAGAAAAGTCGCACTAATAAACCACCTGCCGTGACCGCCAACAAGGTACAGGCCGTGGATGGATGTTTTAGCTAGGCCTCGTCCATGACGGTTCTTTACACCGATCATGGGTACTGTAATATTGATCATTAGCCCAAGTGACTATGGGATGGATGAGTTATTTCACAAACATTCCCATTATCAGTGTCCCTCCAATTTGATGGGTGTCAGAGTGCCGTTCTTCATTATGCATCTCCACTAACAAATCGGCAACGGGCATTCACGCACCCCCAACCCAACCCCATCATGCAAAAAGAGAGCCACGAGATGGAGAATGCCTGACTGCGGCACGTTTCCAGACGCACTGCCAACTGGCATTTTCCTCGCCGGGAACCATCCAGCCTGCATCAAAGACGCAAAAAAGTAAACAAAAAACCGCCCGACGACCGCCTTGTCTGGGTTGCGGAAACCCAACACCAGGGTCCCATGAGCATGTCGACGCTTCATTGTGTGATTGGGTCATGGGTGGCTCCAGCTGCAAGCTATGACCCGGGATGGAGTACAGAGGAGTCATGATAGTGATATGTCTTGTTCAACTGAGATGTCCTCCTTTTTTTCTTTTTGCGTTTGGTTGTTTGTTGGGTAATTATCTACGTACACGAGCTTTATGGCTTCAAGCTATCCTTGCCTCCTTCAAACTCAGCAACATCATACTCCTCGGGATACTTGTCCAACATCTCCTTCAGCTCAGCCATCTGCGCCTTCAGATCCTCTGTGAGCTCCTCATAGACGTCCTCGAACATGGCTCGGATTGGGGGCTTCTTCTCCCGCTCAGCCTCGCTAAACGCCTTCAGAATCTCCTTACGCAGACTATCACGAGCCTCCTTCTCCTTGGTCTCGTCCCAAATACCCTTGGCCTCCATCCACTTGCGGAGTCGGGTAATAGGGTTATCACGTCGCTTCCAGTCTTCGACTTCGACCCGCGCGCGGTATGCGAACGAGTCGTCCGATGTGCTGTGATGCGAGACACGGTAGGTCATGGCCTCGATGAGGACGGGTTTTCCACCGTCTTGGAGAGCCATCTCACGGGCCTTCTTGGTGGCTTCCCGAACAGCCCAGATATCGTTACCATCGATACGGATAGTATCGATACCATAGCCAATACCTCTACTAGCAATACCATCACCACGGTACTGGTCCAGCGTAGGTGTAGAGATGGCGTAGCCGTTGTTTCGGCAGATAAAGATTACAGGGCAAGATCTTGTGGCTGCAATGTTCAATGCGGCGTGAAAGTCTCCCTCACTTGCCGCACCCTCGCCAAAGAAGGCTGCAACCACTCTGGGCTTGACATTGGGGTCCTGAAGCCGTTGCATCTTGAGGGCGTAGGCAGCTCCAGAGGCCTGAGGAAGTTGTGTTGCCAGCGGCGACGAAATTGAATGCTACATTCCCATCGTTAGTGCCAATACGTTGCTTTAGTTCACAGGGTACTCACAATATTCAGCTCCTTGCTTCCGTAGTGGACAGGCATACTCCGCCCTCTTCCGGGATCCCGCTTATTAGCAAAGAGTTGCCCCATGAACTCCTTTGCCGTCCACCCTCGCTCCTTAAAGACGCCCTGCTCTCGATATTGGCAGAACATGACGTCCTCCCGGTCCAGGACACTTGAGCTACCAATGCTGACAGCCTCCTCACCAGCACTGACCATGTAGAAGCTCAGTCGACCTTGCCGTTGCGCATCAAACATGATCAGATCCATTATAGAAATGAATACCATGTCTTTGTATAGTCGAATCACCTCCTCGTCCGAGATATCGGGCTTGAAGGACTCGTCCACAACCGTGCCATGTTGGTCGACAACGCGGTACGTCGGGAGGGCAGGATACGACTCGGGAGCCTCAAACTTGAGCGTAGTCGTGAATGCACTCTTGAGGGCACCAGGAAAGGAGACAAAGTCGGAATTGGGTCGTTGCGAGAGGCTGCTGGCTGATCGAAGAGCAAAGGGTGCCGCCTGCGGTCTGGAAAGGGCAACCCTTCGCAGGGCGACGTGTCGCAAGGCTCGAGACTTCATGGTGGTGGCTGTGATCCCGTTCAAAGGGCAATCTTAATTCATAGACTTCTCCCTTCTTCAATCAACTTCCAAATTGCGGTAGACGACAAGACGAAGAGGAGAAATAACATTACCGAGGGGGCTGTTCTCGGTCTGTATACTTGGGAGCGACGTCATTTGAGCCGACTCCAACCGTATGAGCCGAGACTGAGATAAGCCGTTGCTGGACGAGGTTCGGCATACCCAGCCTCAAACAAACCCCGAAGCCATCCATTATCAGTCGGTAACTGCACTGAGCTAAGCTTCGACACCCTTGCCGAGATGCTCTGTCAATCCTTTGGCGATACTGAGGCCAGGAACAGTCCATGAGGCCCTGTGCTTGCTATCCCCCACACGAGTCTTATCGATGTACCCCACATTCCGATAGACTCCAGATTTCCGTAAACCCCAACTCGTGCAGTGCATGGCAGCCGTCTGCCACTGTCAGGATGGCATCGTTAAAGAGTAAACAATGAGTTTAACAGCCAATTGGCTTTGCAGGAACTGCCATGCAGCAGTGCATAGATTTGTAGACGAGTAAAATAAACAACTTTCAAAACACCATCATCCATCTCCCAGTTCAGCTCATCCATCTTCAATCCGCAATTCTATCACCACTCACGCAATGAGTAACCCGGCTGTTAGCATCGCTCTTCTTATTCTTACTCTGTTTGCAATCTTTGGCCTCATTGGCTGGTTCATGAAGGACAAGGTGCACACCTTTGTTCGGGCTCTCAGCATTCATCGTGAGCGGAAGCGGGAGGGAGACTCGGCTGCTACAACAGCTGGAGACATTGCTTAGGCGTAAGTTGATATTCTTCTTGCAACAAGATGCGCCTTAGTTTGGTTCATCCTCTTCTGCTTATCGCACCAGGCCAAGGTTGAAGAAGCCACAGTGGCTGGTACAAGGCTGAGAAAACGCCACACTACCCCCACTCATCCGCCAGCAAATTTCCATCTCTCAGCCTCGTATGATTCCAAACTGACCTCCGTTAGAGACCATCCCTCATACCTCCGAGGCCCAATTCTCGCCCACAATGGCCTCCCGCACAGCTCTCCGGGGCTTCTCCCGCTCATTGAATCCCTCAAGACGCCCTGCCGCTTTTGTCCGCCCGTTCTCCTCTTCCAATGCCCTCCGCAACACCACTCCCACCTCCGATCGACCTACCCACTTTGGCTATGAGACCGTCACCGAAGGCGAGAAGCAGCAGCGTGTCGCTGGTGTCTTTACCAGTGTCGCCGAGTCCTATGATAAGATGAATGACTTGATGTCCCTGGGTATCCATCGTCTATGGAAGTATGCATTCACCGGCTCTCCCGGACTCCTGGTTGTTCAACAGACTAACACGCAATTGTTCAGGGACTACTTCATCTCTTCGCTCAACCCTGGTGCTACCAACCCTCCCGGCCAACCTCAGCGCATTCTCGACGTCGCCGGCGGTACTGGTGATATCGCCTTCCGTCACCTACAGCACGCCCACGAGTTCAATCGCAATCCCAATGTGACAGTTACCATCTCTGACATCAACCCCGACATGCTGGCCGTGGGTCGCCAGCGTTCTCTCTCCCTCCCCGCATCCCACCAGCCCGCCCTCTCTTTCCTCGAGGCCAATGCCGAGGTCCTCCCCTCCCAGCTCGAGGACAACTCTCTCGACCTCTACACTGTTGCCTTTGGCATCCGCAACTTCTCCAACATCCCTGCTGCCCTGAAGGAGGCTCACCGAGTTCTCAAGCCCGGCGGTGTCTTTGCCTGCCTCGAGTTCTCCAAGGTCGACAAGTATCCCATCTTCAATACCATCTACAAGCAGTGGTCCTTCAGTGCCATTCCCTTGATCGGCCAGCTGGTCGCTGGAGACCGAGATAGCTACCAGTACCTTGTTGAGAGTATCGAGAGGTTCCCTAGCCAAGTGGAGTTCAGGGACATGATCAAGGATGCCGGCTTTGTTGTCGCTGGTGAGGGTTACGAAGACCTGACCGGCGGTATCGCCGCCATCCACAAGGGCATGAAGCCCCTATAAAGTGCTCAAGAATATACGCATTATGTAGTCTACTTTCAACCCAGTCTCGGAAGCAATGTTTTCAGGTTGGGCATGATAGGAAATAGCCAGTCAATTGTGGCAGTGTACAAATAGAAAGTCATTCACTCCAAAGCACCCTCGATCCTACCCCCTAATCCCTCCCCCCAAGAAATGCCATCACCACATTCACGTCCCCGAGATGCAATCAGGGCCCGGAATGATGTTTTTTTAAGATTCTCTTCGCAACTGAACTCCATACAGGTCAAAACTAAAGAAGCCAAACCCTCGATGCCGAAGCTCAACGACTCCGAGATCTCATTAGGTACACAATACATGAAAACGCAGGTAGAGGGATGCCCCTCAGTTTTCCTGTCCCTTGAGCCCCCAGCAAGAATCGGGTAGAGGCGAGACAAAAAAGAGGTGCCACAAGGGCCAAAGCTAGGTACTGAGAATATGGGGGGTAAACCATAATCTCATGAGAGCTGTGTATCAATACTTAGATGTTGATCGTGATAATTATTCGGCGGGGGTAGAGGGGGCGGGCGACGAGGTACCAGTCTCGCCCTTGAGACCTCCACGGCCGCGGCCACCTCGACCACGATCTCCGCCACGGCCACGGCCGCCGCGGCCACCACGTCGGTTCGACTCCGAGTCACTGGCTCCTCCTGCGCTTCGGTAGCCACTCGTGCTGGTCGCTCCGCCGCGTCCGCTGGCACCCCAGTTACCGGCGCCACCTCGATTGCCATACGACTTGCCCTCACGGTGTTGGAAGATCTTCACAAGGGGCTTAGATCGATCCTCTTGAGTTCGGGTCTTCACCTCCTCGGGCAATCGGGCCATCGCGGCATCACGATCCTCGATCGTCTTAAATTGAACGACCTTGTTAGAGTTGCCCCATTTCTCGACCTTGAGGATCTTGGCCTTGTCCTCCTCATCGAAAAGCTCTCTGCATTGGTCCTCGGTGCTCACGTTCATAATGAAGAGACCAATGATATCAGAAGCAGGAGTCTTGGGGGCGGGGGAAGAAACAGGCTCAGGGACATGGGCGGAGCCGTTAGCTGCAGCCGGGACAGGAGCCTTGTCAGCTTCCTTGCTAGGAGGGGG